>JAGDQP010010752.1:0-28617 GCA_022664845.1 Lepisma saccharinum
TATATATATATATATATATATATATATATATATATATATACAAACTTGACTGGATTGAAATAGCAAGATCCAGTATCTTGTTCTTATAGCACAGATGCTATTGGTATCGGTGAAGCACAATAAACCTGTTGAAACTTCACTTTGATTACAATGCTTCATTTTTAGCCACAGCGTGAATGCGGGGGATAGTACACACAAGCTAGCCCCTGCGCGCTTCACAGTTTGTTTCAATCTGAGTTACAAGGCATCTCAGAATACGATGGTAGCCGTATGAAATAGTTCCAACTCGTAACACATATCTGATGCACTTTGTAATTAACTGAGTGTGTATGTAACGATAGTTCGCGTGATTTTGTGTTAGGTGACACAAAATTAACAGACACAAGATTCTTGGCTGTATCACACTACATGCTGGACACAAACTAGCAAGTTACGAAGTAGAAGACGTGTACTGTAATCACTATGTCCGTGATTCACAACTCAACTTGACAGTACATTGTTTAGAATCGACAGTACTTGACCCGAAGTCAATGTCTGAAAATCACAATCAGACTACTTCACTGTATGTGGAATTGTCTATCTGACTATGATTACACCACGTACTTCAAAGCTGACCCATCAAACTGAACTAACTTCCACGTTGACATGACAAACCGATCTCGGACTTGTCTGTATGCGTAGACAAAATAACAGACCAAACGTAGTGCCACACTGACAACTCCAACCGAACTTGGACTGGTCTTTCAGAGACGGCACAAAACAGACCGAACGTACTTCCACGTTTGCAACTAAGATCGAACTAACACACCGTTTGCTCTCTGGTACCTTGTTAGGTTCCAGATTCACCCTTTCTTTTGAGACTCGCTCTAAGAGACCGAAGTATGAGCGGGTCTTCAACTCTTGAACAAGCAGGTGAAGCGGTGTTGCCACATATGGAACATTTAATTAAATATTAAGATTTCACGATTAATATTGCACGTCACGCCTGCACACTTGGCGTGCATGACCACACTTATGAATTATACAAATTACATACATAAAACACATTAAATAACCTGAAAAACATGAATACACAAACAAAAATACTGGTGGTGGGGCTTCTGTTAGAATTACATGCCACCTCTATCAGGTGCTGCCACCTTGCGGGAAGAAAAGCAGATCACATCAAAACAAACCCGCGTCAAGAAATGCATAGAGGCCGGATCGAAATGAACAAAAATAGCTAGATGACATGAAACGCAAATAGCTGGCTGATTATCAAGATAATTGGGACCCGAATCACTGTAAAATAGTGAGAAGAAAAAACGCCAATCCCAACATACTTCAGCTCGAGTCCTCCACAATTTCTGCTATCACTGAGCTTGTCAACTCAATTCATGACAGTTTTGAACAGAAAAATATTACGTCTGCTATCTTTCTAGATTTGAGTCGAGCTTTCGATACGATCTCACATCCTATCCTTTTGGATAAATTACACTGGTATGGGGTCTCGACTAATACAGTCAATTTGATTCGCTCTTATCTTCTAGATCGAAGACAAATTGTAAAATTTAATAATACATTTTCCTCAGTAGAATTGGTAAAACGTGGGGTACCCCAGGGCTCGGTTCTTGGCCCTTTTTTGTTCTCTGTCTATATTAACGATTTTCCTATTTATTTAAACTGTAAATCAATACTTTACGCTGACGATACTACGTTGATCTCAATAGCTCACAATCTGGATGAAATACACAGTCTAAATGCTAACACTTTACATCTTGCAGCAAAATGGTTAAAATATAATGAATTGGTTCTTAACAATTCCAAGACTGAGTCAATGTTGTTTTCATTAATACCGAATATTATCTCACAGAATCAGTCTGACTGTATTAAGGTACTGGGTATCACAATCGATCCGAAATTGACTTGGAGTAATCATACGAATGCCGTATGTAAGATAGCAAAAAACATATATTTATTGAAAAGGCTGAGACAACTTGTATCTCTTAAATACTTACTAGTGGTATATTATGCTATGATACACTCTCACTTATCTTATGGTGTAGCCTTATGGGGTAATTCCAGCGGAGCAAAAAATGTCTTCTATTGGCAGAAAAAAGCTTTGCGATGTATGCTGAAAATGGGCTCCAGAGACTCCTGTAGAGAAGCTTTTAAATTTTATGGTATTATGACACTTCCCTGTATATATATTTTTCATTGCCTCGTTTATATTAAATCAATAATTAATAATCTTTCAACCTTTGACGGACAACATAATTACTTCACTAGAGGTTGTGACAACCTAATAACTCCGCGGTCAAGGTTAACCAAACTGCAGAACAGTTACAAAATTAATGGGATAAGATTTTTTTAATTTTTTACCTCTCGAAATTAGGAATCTAGACATCTCAAGTTTTAAAGGTAGAATAAAAAAGGTCTTGAAATTATGCACTGGGTACTCGCTTCAAGAAGTTGAAGAAAATATTAGAGCGCATTATAATTAAGACTGTATATGCATGTTACATGTTTTTTAAAAATAATGTACTCTTAATCATATATATTATACAAGGTCTATACCAGTATACATAATGTAAATTTTTAGAAACTTTTTAACAATTGTAAGATTTTTTATTATTTATGACTCAATATGTATATATGTATCTATGTATATTGACGATGTTGATAGCAGTAACACTGCTCAAAAAATGAAAATGAAATATGAAACATACAAATATACTAATACATACACAAAATTGCACATATCACTCCCCATAGGACGCGTCTTTCTAGTCTAGGCTCGTTGACTAGCAGGTACAGCGGAGAGAGAGTGCAGGGGGTAGACGCGAAAAATGGTCAAACTCTGCAAAGTTCACACCCTATTGTACAGAGACTTAGCAGCTCTCCTGTACGTTTTAAAAACAATACATCTCTGTAAGATTGCTGTCGCCAACCAGATAGGTTTCCAACTATGGAAGAATATTCGCATATACTTTCTGGTATCTTTCTCTATGTTGACAGAAGTAAAAACTAATGACAGCTGGAGAAAAGGCAATATTAAGGATGTCCAACATTGGTTGAACTCCTGTGCTACTTTCCAAATGTGGTCTACGTTCTCCCTGACTTCTCTCCAAGCGACAACGATATTCCAAAATGCATGCTGTATCCCAAGTATTGCGAATATGGCAGAAGATATAAGATCACAATAAAATCAATATAATACTATCAAAATCCCCATAATTCCTTAATCTAATTAATGTGCATTACTATACTCAGGCAAAATAATAATATGCATAAAATAATGATATGCAAAAAGTGACAATAAAATGAACAAAAAAAAAATTGCATACCAAAAATTACAAAATTTACATATGAAAATGAGAGTGCTGGGGTGGCAGTTTACAGTGTCTTAGCTTCAGCGCGGGCTGCAGTGCGAAGTGCACAAGCAATTAGCGAGTGGACTGGAGCAGCGTTCGTGTTTATCGAGAGTTCATTATTGTAGGAAGAAATACCCGGCCAGACACTTCTTGTAATTCCTGACAGAATACCTTTCTCCTGCATATACGTAAAGAACCTTGTGCATGCTACTATTATTTGTATCTTATTCCCTCACCCTTTAGAACAGGGCCGAACAAGAAGATACATTTAAAATTTCAAACGGCTGATTTTCACACACAACTAAGTTATTGTAAATACCAAATTTTGAACCAAGGTTTGCTCCGATCGGTTCAAAATTGAGAAATATTTTAAAAGTTCAAACGGCCACCATTTTGAAACTTTTCTTCCGATCATGAACCCATCTAAGATAATTAGACAACCAATTTTTGTGAGAAGTTTGGTTAAAATTCATTAAAATTAAGGCATCTCTCTCTCTCTCTCTCTCTCTGTTTCCCGAGGGTAGTTTCGTGTCAGGAGGTGACGATCGGAGAAATCATAGAAAATGAAACACAACATTGCTACACTTATAAATACTATTACCTAAATTCAAAAGGATAAATTGAAATTAAATAAATACAAGAATGAACTACATTTGTTTACGATTTATATTTTCACCACCGTGAAGTGCAGTTTTACTTAACACTTGCTACTTAACGTAACATTTGCTGAAAAGATCATTCATATATCAAAATTACTACTATTTCCAATTAGTTGTTTTCAAGAATGTAATACACAAAAAAACTAAAGTGATAAAACTGGAGTTCTTCATGACTATCGTTACATATGGTATCGCAACAAAACGAATCTATAATTTCTATCATAAATATCCTGACCTCTTTGAAGTAATTACAACCATCAAAGTATTCTTAATTTGCAATAATTTTGAGAATCCAGTTAACATATCCTGTTTACTAAAAGCATACAATTTCACCATTAAACAACAATTACTAACAATTTTCGATAAACGAACATTTATACAAACAGATAGATAGGGTCCCTCGTTTTAATATTGAGGTGGCAACACTAGACGCTAACGTAGTTAACCTCAGTTAACAAGACTATAAAATCGCTCGATTGTAGAAAAAAAATCGTGGCTATCTGCAGGTAACTGCACATCATAATTTTAAACTGAACTTAATAAAACATATTTCTAGACAACAAAATGCTAATTATTATCCAATATGATGTTTTTGGCAAACGAATGAATTTAAACGAAACTAAATTTCCGATTTATAGCCGAAAAAAGGTCAAATCGAAAGTGCAGCCGCGCTCTTTCACGCTAACATTAACCTTCTCTACACTTGTAAACAATGCGTTACATAAGCAACAAACAAGAAAATATGATAGAGCCAGACGGCTCTATGTTCTTCTTCAGGGCAAGATGAGAACAATGTCTGTTCTTGAAACGTCGGCTCTATCGTCGGACTTCACCTGGCTGATATGCCGAGAACATCTCTATAATATTCGCCGCCAGGAAAGCTTCAATTCTTATTTTAAGAAAATATGAGTTATTAAGTATGTATACAGTATTTTATAAAGAATTAAATTGGCTATGGTGTTATGTAATGTAAATGGCCTTTTCTGTTGTCTTCGCTAATATTTCTATGTAGTGCAACTCTAATATAGGAAACTTGGTATTCATTAAATACGCTTATTGCCTAAAATACGAACGTTCGGGACGTCAGAAAGCCACTACATTCTCTCCTCTGTTTAAGATTTCAATCAAATGAAGCATAATTAAATAATTGGACACTGTTATACATTACTAGACCAATCGCCATTTCTTAAAATTTTTCTATATGGCGTATTCTGTTGAGAAATAATATGAACTATTTAAAAAATCACTATCAATGTATTGTCAACGGTTGCCAAGAAGTATTCCTAAAGGTTAAGTAAGTACTCATGAACTGTAGACTGAACTGTCTCAAAACGAAATTTTGGCGCTTGGTATAGTGATGTATAACGCTGTCCAATTATGTAAGCAAAATATCTAAATTACGAAACTATGGATATTATTTGAGATCAAATGGCAAAGAAACAATAAAAATATTCTAACAATATTGATTATTGGCCAGTGTTAAACTACATTCAGGTTTTAGTATTATTGAAAGCTTCTTTATATTTTATTGTTTTTTCAAGTATATTCATTCGTGATAACTGACCCTTGTACTCGTAACCGTGCATACTCTGATAAAGTGAAAACTACTAACCACAGTTAATTACAACACAAAACGTAATCGAATGTTTCAATATCAGAAATGGGTGGCTTTACCATGTTTGTTAGAAAAATCACAATTGTTGTAGTAGTTATAACTTATCCTACACCAACCCAGGACTCTACATATTAGGATATTTGCCGGTTGATGTGAACAGCTGATGAAATAAAGCATTTTTCTACAGATAAGTAGTCGTGCATTTAAATAAAATGAAATAAGTCGCATGTGAGAGTGGATTTAACCAAAATATTATAATTAAAATGTAAAAGGATCGCACGAAAACAAAATTGCAATCTTTTATTTCCTACTGAATTGAACAAGTCACCATATGGCCAAAATATGTCTTTTAGCATTCGCCCTTTTGGTAGTCGCTCTTTCTGTCATTAGCCCTTTTTGTCATTCGCCCTTTTGGTAGTCGCTTTTTTGTCATTCGCTGTTTTGGCATTCTCCCTTTCGGTAGTAGCTCTTTTCGTTATTCGCTCTTTTAGTTGGTCGCTCATTTTGTAAGTCGGTCTTTGTGTTAGTTGCCCTATTAGTAGTCACTTTTCTGAGTAGTTTCTTGTTTTCACCTTCTTTTACATTCGGTCTTTTGTCGTGGAACCCCCCACACAAACAAAGTAGATCTTGGATTTGTATACTCGAGTAGTGGAGCTAAAATTTAATTCGATTAATAAACCACCATAAATAACTCCTGGAAGTGTAAACATCAATAGCGAAAATTATACTAGGAACTAGGCTATCTTGCTCTTTAAAACTAAAATGGCTGAAAATAAAGAGCTAACAGATTATTTCGTTTCAACAGCAATCACTGTATCACATATCTAATCTTGCAAGCGCAAACTGCTATTCAACACCGTCAAAAACTGGTTTCACGACCACTTTCCGAGAAAGGAAGAAAAGGATCAAATATACGTTTGGTTCAGCCTGCTCAAGAAAACCTGTTTGCTGTCCTATGGAGGCGTTCTGTTGACACATAATGAGCTTTTCATCAAACACAAAGCAATACACTATCATTAACAGGGCGTTATAATGTCACGAACTTAAATACGGTATACAGATATACAATAATCTTGTTTTTCACTTTCATGAATAAGGTTAATTTATCTCGTTCTAAATATTAGTTACCTGAATGCTCAGAGGAACTAATTGCTATCAAAATATTATTAGAAAATATGATGTGTTTTTATACTGTAGTCAATCCAGCTATTTTTCTGTTGGACCGATGTAAAGGCATATTGTGTATCCATTACTTCTACAGTGATCAAATAGTCGAAAAATATGTTTGTTTCTGCAACCACAGATATTGTAGTCAGGAGCAATTGAATTGGGACGATTCAGTTTTGGAGTCCAGTCAGATTAGCAGGATTTGAAGGTGTTTCGTGAACTAATTCCCATAAAGCTGATTTTTGGCGGAAATGTACTACTGGTAGCTCTAGTGAACATACTAAAAGTCCCAGCTGATCCAAGTTGTGCTAACGCCGCCATATTGGAAAATGACAGGTACTTTTTAGCTTTTTAGATTATAACTTTAATCATGCGAGTTACAGAAAAAAAAGTTTTTAAACACAAATTGCAGTTGATAATGTAAGGAACATAAAAGGTTATGCACAAATTTTGTGAAAAATTAATACTTTTCGAATTATAGTCCCATTAAAAATATTGAAAAATGACAGCCATTTTTCATTTCTTTAGACTATAAATTTTTAACTGTGAGTTAGAGCATGACGTTCGAAATAAAAACTGTAGCTTATAACGCAAGTAACATAAAAGGTTATGTACAAATTTTGTGAAAAATTTATACTTTCCGCGTTAGAGCAACATTCAAATTCTACAGTAGTCATATTGGAAAATAGCGACTATTTTTTACTTAGATTACACCTTAACCGGACGAGTTCGAGAAAAAAAAAATCAAATAAAAATTGTAGCTGATAATGTAAGCAACATAAAAGGTAATGCACACATTTCGCGAAAAAAATATACTTTGAATTAGAAAATTATAGTGGAGGTAGAAGTTTTGCTGCGCCCGGGGCGACAAGCACATTTTTCAATGTTTTGCACTTCTCTTCAAATTTTCTCCGAGATGGATCAGGACAAGAGGATAGCGATTATTGAGAATGAAATTCCGCATCGAATAAGGCCTAGAACTTTAAGATCCGATAAATACAAAACCCACTTTAATCAAACCACTGGAATATTGCAAAGCATGGAAAGAAAATACAAAAGTGTGCAGTGGAACATGTGCCGACAGAGGGAGGACAGTCAGCCTTTCATGCACAATGATGTCACGTTCACAGTGTTGCCAGCTCAACACAAACTTTTTTTTTCAAATAGGATGAAGGTTAAATATTTTTGGAGATTATAGTATGAGTCATGATAAACAAGAAAGTTTATTTGCACATGGGTCGAATTCTGCTTCGTTTTGGAGATACAGGAATTCCAACTTGGAGCCCAAAATCAAGCCTAACAATGAGAAGAAAATGAATAATTTTCAATAAATCAGAAACGACGCACTGAATAAAAATTTCGTTTGCGGAAAATTGTTTGTAATAACATGGTGGATATCAAGATTGAAAACACGATGTCACCAGGTTGTCAGTGTTGTTAATCCGGTATAACGTTTAAATTTTTCAAATAGCACTACGTTGTATTATTAGGTATTTGGCATCCTCTAGTGATGGTAAACAACGTATGTAAAGCATATATCGCAGTATTGCAAACTCTGGATAAGGTAGAAATATTTTCGCAATCTTATGCAAACTACATAATTTGCTAGGATATTTAATCCATAGTTTGCAAGACTGCGATGTGTGCTTTACATACGTTGTTTACCTTCACTAGAGGATGCCAAATACCTAATCATACAACGTAGTGCCATTTGAAAAATTTAAACGTTACCAGGTTAGCAACGCTGACAACCTGGTGACATTGTGTTTACAATCCTGATATCCACCATGTTATTACAAACAAATTTCCGCAAACGACATTTTTATTTAATGCGTCGTTTCTGATTTATTGAAAATTAGTCATTTTCTTCCCATTGTTAGGCTTGATTTTGGGCTCCAAGTTGGAATTCCTGTATCTCCAAAACGAAGCAGAATTCGACCCGTGTGCAAATTTTTTTTTGTTTATCATGACTCATATTATCACCTCCAAGAGTATTGAACCTTCATCCCATTTGAAAAAAATATATAAGTTTGTGTTGAGCTGGCAACACTGTGCACGTGACATAACTCCATTGTCCCCCCCTCTGTCAGTAAATGTTCCACTGCACACTTTTTTTTATTTTATTTTCATGCTTTGCAACATTCCAGTGGTTTTATTAAAATGGGACACCCTGTATATGTAATTTATTTTGTTGATGCTGTAGATATTCCATAGATTTTTTTTTCTTGCACTAGTTTTTACATTACCCAGGAGATATGCGTGTGTTATTGTGGTTTCCCAGGTAGGTCCAATCCATATTTCAAATGAAAGTAATTGCCAACATCAGAAAAAGGTATAGCGTTTCTTCGATGTTTAACTTTTAAAAAGAAGGAAAAACCATGGGCTTCCGTTATCTGCAGCTTCTTCACAAAAAAAGAGGGATGATGTAATTCCAACATGAGGTTATTCTTTCAGAAAATTGCGCATACCGTCCGCCTTCAAGAGGAACTAGCAAGCTACTTTCACTATGAGTTCTCACCTATTCCATTATCGCTGTTTCATCAACAGGGAATGCGAACAATGGGAAAAGCTACCTTATACAGAACTTTTAAGCCAACTCAGGATTGTGATGTAACGCAAGGAATCCACGTAATCGATGGTGGGTTCCTCCTGCATAAAATCGTTCGGCTACAGCTTACTACTTCTGGAAAGACCTTTGAATTGTATATGTTTTACGTTAAGATTTAATACAGTTATCATTCAATTGTTATATTCGATGGGTATGGGTAGTTGAATATGAAGGAAAGCACCAAAACGCAGAACATCTACGTCGCTCGTCAAAATTTCTCTGTCCAGACATCTTGATTGATAAGAAAAATATCACTGTTTCTCAGCAGTTACTTTTCCTCTAACGGTGAAATGATAAATCCAAATTCATAGAACAATTATCGAACATACTTTCTGAAGCAAGCATAGTTAAAGAAGCTGTGGATGATGCAAACACTCTCACAGTTAATACAGCAATTGATGAATTTGAGAAGGATTCCAAGTGATTGTGGTGGGTGAAGTTGATAATTGTCGTAATTGCTCTCGTTTCTGAAGATAAAGAGATCATCTTCTTCAGGGGCTTCCGTACCTACAGTACGAGTGAGTGAGTGAGAGTTTCCTAGTTTTAAAGATATTGGACAAATGACTAGTAACAACAAAATTTTGGAAAGTGGCCCCAATAATACACGTGAATGTGTACCAAATTAACAATCTGAGATTTTGACATCGTTTATTTTAGCTGAGAAATTAGAATTGCCGCAATTGCATAGGAAATAATACAATATCCTGGTACAATTTGGAATTCCGAAAAAAAACTTGTTCAACTAGTGAGGATGTCTCTCAGCAACCCCACAAGCAGAGTAGGTAATAATATGTCAGATAGTTTCGAGATTCGCAACGGATTGAAACAAGGTGATGCCTTTTCACCATGACTGTTTAAGTTTGCTTTAGAATATGTGATTCAGAAAATAAAAGAGGACAAAAAAGGGATTAACATTGAATGGTTTGAATTAACTGTTCGTATACACGGATGATGTAAGAGGACGATATACATGCACTACAGTGTAACACCAATGTCTTAGTAGAACCGTGCGATGAGATAGGTCTACACGTAAACATAGATAAAATAAAATACATGATAAGCCGAAACACTGGGAATGAAGGAAATAGATCCATAATTAAAATTGAGAGCATAGAGAAAGTAAACACATTTAATTACTTGGAAGCATATGCCGGCCGGGTGGCCGAGCGTTCTGCAGCGGTAGGCTATCGGTTCGAAGGTTCCGGGTTCGAGTTCCGGCAGGGGCATGGGTGTGGATTTTAACAGCTAAAGGCGAATCGTGACAGGCCAAAGTCCACAGTTACTAGACTGGTCCATATAAAAATAGTTTACCATAGTTTCTTGGAAGCATATGTAACAAGCAAAAAACGAGGTCACGGGAGAAATAAAAAGTTGCTTAGCATCGGGTAACGCCATGTTTCTAGTCAGTCCAGAAACTTCTATCCTCGCGATTAATATAAAGAAAGTTTAAATTTAAAATATAGAGAACGGTTATTCTGACGGTAATACTTTACGGTTGCGAAAGTTTGAGTACGACCTTAATGACTGAGGAATGGAGGAGACTGCATAATGAAGAACTTCACGGACTTGACTCACCGATATTGTAAGAATAATGAAATCGCGACGACTAAAGTGGGCAGGATAATATTAGAAGGGATCTTCGAGGAGCAAGTGTTCGTGATGAATACTGGCTTGACCTTGTTCAGGATAGAATCCTGTGGCGAACGTTTGTTACTGCGGTGATGAACTTGTGAGTTCCGTAAGTAGTGACGGCGATAGCCTCCAAGAGATGGGGACTCCAACAACATGTTGAATCGCATGGGGGAGCTGACTAACAATGACAGAATTTGACTTATTTACCTTTATGCTTGTTATATATTAAATTAAACCACATTTAAGTACCTACACATCAGTGAACAGAATTTCAGATTTTAAAATGTAATATTTAATGTGTAATTTCGTACATATAAAATGCAATAATAAATGTGAATGTAATGGAAGCATTATAGTATTTGTACTTTTTGTTACGTTCATCATGCCATGCAATGTAATTCTTATGTTTACATTTACTTACATCTTTCTACACGAAAGAATGGAGGCAAAGCTTGTTTGAGTTGGGAATGCATTTGTTGTGATGGTTCTAGTATGACCAAAACATTCGTGTTTACAGGGACCAACTCGTTGTCAGAAGCAGTGTTTCCAATGCAGAATATAATTCGAACTCTATATAAGGTCTTTATGAATGAAACTATAGAGTAGGTACCTGTTAGTCGATTTTCTATTAAAAAAAGGAATGTGAAAGAGACTATTTTTCGTATTTTAATGGACGATGCATGACGCAACGTACGTCAGACATTGGTCTTATTGGTCTTGGAAGAATAGTGAAGTCTATATCTAATGTAACATGTTGTGTCGCACATTGTCCATTATCGTTCTTTTAAGGTAATTACACCATGTTTCCAGAGGTTAGCATGCCGTAGTAGTAACCGACAAGTGATGAGTTCGAATCCTGTTCACGCCAACTGAAGAGAGAAAACACGAAGTATAATCACAAAAGAGCTGTCGTAGTTCGGTAGTAGAGCGTTAGCTCAGCGTTCGGAAGGTCGTAGGTTCAATCCCAGCGGCCGACCATGCTGACTGAGGTCTAGTCAGGGGATTTTCTTCTGTCACACCTGGCAAATGCCGGGATGGCACCTTCAACTTAGGCCCTGGCTGATATCTTCCTGTATTGTTTCCCCTCCCCAAGCCTGAGTCGTAGATGCCTGAATACCATAAATTAAATCAATTCAATTGAACAAAGAATAATATACAAAAATTTATGAGGAAGTAATATTCACTTCCGAAGCTGTATAATCTCCTTAACACAAAGACAATGAGAGCTCGGAGTGGTCGAGAGGTTAGCACGCTCGCTTTCTACGCGCGTGGTCGCGGATCCAATTCCTGCTGGAGTCCATTGAACGGAGTGTTTCGGAACCTACTTTACCAAAAATCGACTTTCACTCCTTAAAAGCTCGTTTAACAAGTTAATAACAAATTAATAAATTCTTTGAAAATTTTGGCTGTGTAATTCCCCGAAATAATATAGCTCCCAAAATCTGGAGCGTACGTTCCCAACACTAAATAACAAATTCCCGCTATGCGCAGCAGGCAAGCAGGGAGATATTGCTTTGATTACGATACTATTAGTGTATTCGAGGGAAGTGATTGAAAGAGTACATCGGAACAGGATGGTTAGCCTGAGATTTTAATTCCTTGACCCGACCATCTGAGGAATGGCTTCTATCTTACGAAAGAGTACCAAGCATCACAAGAGCTACATATTGACCTTAGGGATTTTATCGGGGCATGAATTCATTTGATTTATGGATTTTAGGCATCTTAGGCGCAGAACGTCATCGGGACAAAATCTATATAAAGTGATACACTCACACCAAATCAGCTGAATCGTAGGTAGGTACGCCGATTCGAAACCCGTGGCCGAACATCCTCACTGATTTTTTTCCAAGGTTTCGCTCAGTTTCACCAGGTGAATGCCAGGATAGAACCGTAAGAACTTGGCCGCTACCCTGCCAATTCTCCCCCATCTCCATCCCAGCCAGAGTCAGAGATGCCTAAAGGTCATAAGTAAACAGATTATAATGACTAATATCCCAATAATCATTTTTGTCATTCTGTCAACGCAAGTGTGAATATGCATAGGATAAGGCAGTGACAGTACATTCAGATTAACTCAATTAATCGGAATACTAACCTTTATTAACGTGAGCATTATACCCAGACCGCCACAGGGTGCGGGAGATGATGTTGGAAGGTAGTCGGTCGGGTTCTACTTTGTACACACTCAAGCTCAAAAAAATTTCGCATTTCTTTATTTAACAGTTTTAGACAAATAATATTTATCTCCTTTGATTCTAACGTTCGCTTAATTATTTTACTTGTAAAGAATGCAAAAGCAAATATTTCCTAAAATTTTGTCACAAAAATATTAATTAATAAGAAAAGTAGAAAGAAAAAAACTAAATATTGAGAAATCGTCGAAAAATAAGTCAAAAAGTCTGAAATTTGGCAACATAGGTAAATTCAGAGGGAAATTTTGAGGAGGGAAATTGTTTTCGCTTGCCGTAACAGTTCTTATGCTTAGTACTATCCGAAACTGAAAAAAAAAAAATGTTCACTCAAATGAAACAATACGCAAACAAAGGTTACAGGCAATGCATGCGCCGTATAATCCTGTCACAGAAACTATCTTCCCCGAAAAGGAACGAAAAAATACATCTTTGGAAGTGAATAAAAGTTTATCAAAAAGTGTTAGATCACAACACCCTCGTGGCGTAGTGGATGCTTTGACGTGTGGTATGAAGGGTCCTGAGTTCGAATCTCCATCCGTCCCTAGAAATATTTTTTTTAAATAATTTCGAACAGAATTTGAATATGTGACATGTCTTACAAAGCATATAAAGATGTTGTAATAAAAATGTCTGTATACCAATATTGTAAATATAGATACATTAATTAGGATATAAAACCTGTTATGTTGACAATAAATAATACAAAACGAGATTAGCTTTTGTAGTTGGCGATTTCTTTCTTTTTTGTATTCTATCATTGATGATAGAATGGTCCTTCTTACATTACGGGTAGACACTCAGAAAAGTGTAAGTGTTGTGTATTAAATTCGACGAGACAGTAAATATATGCTCAAAATTGTATCCTCATGTAAGATTTAGCAGCAGGTCCTATGAATGAATGTGCTCCAAAGCAGTTGCACTTCTAATCTCTAAGCCCAATCCATATTTTAAATTAGTCATGCATTTTCCGTTTCAAATTCCTAATAAGTAGCAGAACGTTATATGTATAAATGTTATTTATAATACCCTTATCTAACTCTTGATGTAGTTTAAGAAATGTAACAGTGTATAATGCCTACAGGTTTCTAGAATATTCTATTATTATCGTAGTCGCGAGTTTTCACAGACGGTGATACAGAAGAAATTAAATAATAAGCTATTCTTTTTAAAACTAGTCTAATTCCCAAAACTTCTGACAATTTCCAGTTGGCACAATGCGAAACGTCTAATTTAGAAATAAAATATATTTACCTAAGGATCACTATGTTTACGTTATAGATAATTCTTGTAATGTAATTCTTGTATTCAACTGCAGCAAATGTTCTTCATTATTACAAGACTGGATGCCTCAAGTGGAAGAGCGTGATGTCGCAAGTTCGAATCTCCTTGATTGTATAACTTTTTGTAGCTCTTTTTTTGAAACCAAAATGAGTACCAGATGCGTTGCAGTAAAAAAGAATAAAATGAAGGGAAAATTAACTGTAAAACTTTAGAAGAAGGTTAATATATTTCGGTTAGTAATGGATCAACATAGCGGCAGCAAAATACTTGACCAGCATTAGACATGTAGTGACGATAAGAAACCTTTCTGCGCGTGCGCAAACACACCGAAACTGAGAACAGACCTTCCAATACGATAAAAGTAATTACTCGGTGTTTTTCAAGGATTACGGCCGGTATCTCTAAATACTGACATTTCTCTTAAACATTACGGGATATAACGAAGAACTTTTCCAAATGTCTAAACAGTGAGCTCTAATTTGAGTTACTATTATTTGAAATGAAATTAGATTAATGACAAGTACTAACCTAATGAGATTGTTAGTAGTGGAATTTTTTTAAAGAAGTTTTTAATATCAGTTTCTGAGAGAAATAAAGGAAAATTCCGGCAATCATGAAAAAAAGTATGTTTCTTCCTGTCCCACAGAAACCGGAAGTTATGGGTTCAGATACTCTCTTAAAACACGAAAGCGTAATTACAATTAATTTAAGAGCACTTGTAAAGCGTCCGGACTGTAATCCATTGACACGACTCTGACAATATGTGGAATCTAATAGTCTATTCGTACTTAGGATGCACTACTCTCCACCCAAAGCTCTTTGTTACTTGTCATTCAATAGGCATAGCTAGCATTATTTCAGTAGTACTGTTGACACCTGACAAAATCCATGACGAGGCAAAACGCAGTCATCAAGGTAAAAGGGAGCACCTCAATCTTACTGGGTAGACGTGCCAATTCATGGCAATACAATATATTGTTTTTCTTTTCGTAAGAAATTTTCATATTCACTTTCACGAAGTACAATATTTCTTTTAACAGAAACTATTTCAGATTCGTTATATGAATTTCAGTTTGAAAAGAAATTAATTTTAAACGAAAGATTTCGACTACATTGTGGAGTTTTGCTGGTGAGTAATGAATTGGAGTAAAATATGAGCTTTTAGAACTTAGGAATAAATCAAGACTAGGAGGATACAATGATGATGTGATAATGATGGCTACTGCTGTGTTTTCAATGTCTTGAATTCAATTAATATGAACTTCATATATGAACCGTAGTCGGTAATGCCTGTGAATATGTTTTATTAAATAAATACGTTTAGGGCTGCCACCGTCTTGACTTTCGATATGGCGCTATTCCAAATTTTAAAACAAACTATTTTCTCTATTCCTGAATCGAATTCGGCGGCATTTGGAACCATGAAATACGAAATTCTAAAAAAAAAAAAAAAAAAAAAAACCGTAGGCGATTTGGTGCTGCAGCTAACTTGAACTTCAAAATGCAAGCCATCATCTTATATTTCAAGAGTCAAATGTTCTCGAATTAAGAATCTTATTCATAACGTTTCAGAGTATACAGATCTTAACATGAAGGAAAATAAAATGTTATTCAACATACGTCCCTTTTAGTTTTCCTTATATTGAATTTTGGATTTTTCCTCAAAATAAAACTGAATACACTTCGAAAAATAGAGATATGAAATTTATGAAAATTGGACTTCTATTGAATTCGTATTATGAAATTATCTCAGGCATATCCGTACCCTCAATCACAATACAAGTTTAGTGGAAATTCGCGCCCACTGAGAATACTATGTTACTCCTTGGAAAATTCTAAAACAAGATTACTCTTTGCAAGATGTTAATAAAATGCTCACACCCAAACATCCAGATATAAAAAATTAGATTGTAACCAAACTTTGTATATCGATAGAGTATCTAACAAAGGCAATACTATATTTTTCTAGAACCTGCCATTCAGTAGGAAAGAGAATAAGATAATATGCGAAATCTGACGTACGGAGAGTAGTAGAAGCATTACTGTAAGTATTCGTTTCAGTAATTGTGATGAAGCAAAAGTAGAGCGTTAGCTTACGGTTTAGAAGATCCATTGTTCGAGTTCTGGTCGTGACGTTTTCTCTGTAGCACGTGTGCAAATATTATATTTTAAAATATGCTTTTGATACGTAAAGATAATGTTTTTGTTTTTCTTTATCTGTATTTTTCATTTTATTCAAAATCTGCGAACTAGAACAATTGTGTGTTCAGATAAAAAAAACAGTTGGAAAATAAGGATAAATAAACGGTTACATTACAATTACAGAATCAATAATAATAATAATAATAATTCCGCATGTGTAATGTAACCGTTTATATATTCTTATTTTCATATTTGTTTATATGAACACACAATTATTTTAGGTAAATTAGCAATTTTAAATAAATGATGCAAGAAGAAAAATAGAAATGAGAAATAAATCTATAAAACAATAACGTTCAGTTTACATGCCTAAAGCATATTGCAAAACATAGCGTTTGCACAGGTGCTACAGAAAAAGTAAAAGAAGAAAATTCGTCGCGACCAGGACTTAAACCTCGGACATTTCCTACAGTAAGCTAACGCCTCTTGTTCCACCAGAGTGGCTGGAGAGAAAGTTTATAGTAATGCCTCTACTACTTGTCGCACGCTAGATCTCACTAATAATACGCCTTTTCCACTGAACGCCAGGTTCTAGAAAAAATATTGTACGCTCTTTGTTAGTAACTCTATCGATATACGAAGTTTAGTTACTATCTGAATTTTTGACATCTGGATGTTTGGGTGTAAGTTAATTAAAGGGAAAATGTTATTGGTTGGCAACACTGTAAAGCGTATAGCACCTAATGGTCTATCAGCGAGACTTCTCCGAATGTGACAGGAAGACTATAGGCTACCTGCCTACCAAATTTCAGACATTAGTTCGGTATCGGATGGTAAGACAACAACTTTTTTTTATCTACTAATTGTCTCATAAAAATAAGTCCATTGAGTCCATAGGCGTCATTTAGCTGGCAGAGGGGGCAATTGCCCCCTGAGTTTGAGAATATAAACTCACTAAAACGTATAAAAACACTGCAAAGTAATAAAAAAAAATTTTCAATTTCGATTTTTTGTAGAAGTTCGGAACTAACTTTATAGGTAAAACAACTACTTGAAACGCGCTATGCAATGTGGATTAGTGAATTTTAATTGTCTCTTATAGTAATTAATTTGGCGCCGACCTCATACAAAAAAATCTAAAATGAGAAAAATATTTAGGAAGTTTTTTATTTTACTTATAGTGCGTTTTTATAGTGCCATAAACATAGAAGATTAACAAACGGGCAGTCTTTGTTTATCTTCGTCTTCTGCAAAGAAGTTTATATACTCTTTTAATTTCATATTAATACCGCTCAAGAAAAATTCTGCGTTACGTCTGGATGGGGTTACAATTGGATCGCCGAGATACTCTGTGCGGTGCCTGTCCAACACTGACTACATTTATAATAACAGTGATTCTCAAAGGGCGTTCACTGGCACATGAGTATGTCGCGAAATTCCTTGCCGTACCGCGAAAATACAATTTTTCTATTGAAATAGTAAGATAAAGGGAAATTGAATATCTTTAAGAACGTTAAGGGGAACAGTATATTGTAAGTAACAAATTGGAATCCTTAAAATTGCTGAGTCTGTTCTGTTGAGAACATTTAGTTTTTGCCTTGTTAATTTTCTACGCATTTGTTACGTTTCAGTGTATGTAGTAAACCACAACAGTGTGCTTTTCAGAAAGTGTTGTTGAAAATTATTATGAGTATTAGTAGGTCTCTTTTTGTGTTTTTTTTTCTCCTGGACATTTCTGAGTCGTTTGGCTCGGGATATGGCCGATATTAGTTTGTAGAGTTGCCAGACGACAGGACAGCTTGCGTCATCTAAGTCATATATAGAGAAGTCTTTGTTTATTGTTTACAATATATATTCTTTTTGTTTGGAATATTGCCAATTTTTGTGCTAATTATAGCACGTAGTAGCTTTTTATCAATATTAGCAGAGTACTGCTTAAGCTGTAGGTCTTCTCGGGTCAATTTTAACCCTGCCCGTTTTTATATGTCGCCCTGGATATAGGTTGGCAGTCTTTGTTTCATATCTCAAGTTCCCCAGGGCCTATGTATTGTATATGTTGCGAGAGTCAGAATTACCAAGTTGGTCAGATTAGAGCGTTTTCTTTATATTAATTTGTAAGCTAATTTTAAGTTTTAGTTCTTGTTTAGGATTGAGAACATTTCATTTCTGAAAGTGAGTCATGGTGGGGTATTACGTGTTCTGGAAGTTGAATTTCGATTGTCTGACAAGTCCCGGTTTTTTTTAAGATGTGGTGACCTTAAAGGAGGCCTTTGTCTTCTTTTTAATTTTTATTCATAAATTTTATCTTCCCTCTCCGTGATAGTTGAATATTTTGTTTTGTTCAGAGGAAGTCCAGTGCTATTTATTGTCTGCTTTGATTTCCCCAGTTTCGTGGGTTCTATGTAGAAATAGCTTTTTGGGGACATATATCGATGTGTAGATTCAATTTGTATTCAAGTTTTGGGATCACATCATTATAAGAGGCTTGCCACCATAATGTTTACTTTACCTGTGACATCATGCAGAAAAATTTCGTGTGTTAGTTGGCTGAGTTGTTCTTACCCACAACAAGAATAAGCTATTTTTCTTATTTCGATGAGAATGTATTTACTGATTTTTTTAATAGCGTGCCTCAGTATCAGCGGATGTAAGATTTCTGCCTTAGCTGGACTTGAATCCGGATTGTTTAGTGGTGTTCACCTCAAGACACTAAGCTCAATATGATATATCCACAGTATAGAAGGCTGCTATAATCGGCAATTTATTCTTATCATTGGGAACATTTGTCACTGCCGATCACCACTGCCTCTAACGATTTTTTTTTTGTTCTAAAGAGACTGAAAAAATAATTTCGGTCATCAATGTTTCGCCTCGTTGATGGAGCGGAAACAGGTTAAGAAAATGTCGATGATCTTGTTAATGATTGCTTAAATGAAACCAAGACGTTACCCTTTGACACATCGGAGCTTTTCATCTGCTCTGAATAACACTTTACAAAAAGTTAATTAAAATGTCCTTATTTTTTATATCAGATACGAGTGTTACTTGTTTTTAGCTGTTAACAGCGCAGAGGTACACGTGAATTACGTACTGTTTGTGGGACTGAAGTCAAAATTGGGAGGGTGTAAGGAGTTTCGCAAGTTTTCTGTCGATTTTTTACCGTAATTTTTTAAGTTGGGGGTGTTCTCGAAGATACGGAGGGTGACACCTTCCACTGGGGGTCTGGTGGAATCACTAATTACGTATACGCAGAGTATGAAGCAAGAACTATGCTTGGAAATAGGTGGGATGAGCCAAGCGATATATCATTTAAAGTCTTTCTTAAATGATCTTGCCCCAGGAGCAAAAATTGAAATGACGCTACTGACTGAAATCCACATCTGAGATTTTGCAGGACAGTAGTCTACAGCCTTATCTACTGTCACTCTGCCAGGAGCTTCCCCTCTGGTCTATCAAATATTAGGTCTACACGTTTTACAGGACAGTCACTTTAACTATACAGATTCTTAATTACTCGAATATTACGTATCGTAGAAAAATTTTGAAAATCTGGACAAGTCTACATGGGAGCGAATTTTTATTCATCCTGTATAACATGCTTGTATACATCATACTTTGCGGTGAAACAAATAAAACCAAAAGACAAATGCTAAATAAGTGAGGCGGGGTCTAGTCGGAGGAATACACAAGATTCATTTATGCTTTGTAATTTGCTAAATCAAGAAAACATAAAATGAAAAATACACCTAAAAGTATAAAACAAGCTCATTCAAAACTAAAACATGAGAACTAAGACAAAAATAAAAAAAAATATTTAACGAATAAAAAGTAACCAATGTGCTGGGATTCGATCCTCAGTCGTGATATCCATTGCGCTGAAGGGTCGAACTAACAGCTCCGCGTCTTTTGCTGTGGTCTCAACACGAAATCAGATTGTTTTGTTAAAGCAGTGAGTCTGCTGTGCTTGCTCAAGTTTAGATTAGGTTACAGACGCGTCGCGCCTTCCCTCCTCCCTATTTCTCACACGAGTTGAAATGAATAGTGATACGCCAATATTAAGAGAAGTCGGTATGATTTTAAACCTTTTTCTCTGATTCGAGACGGTATGAGTCATGTTGCCAATTTTAAATTCGGTACTCCACAAATTACTAATCAAGATACTGTATAATTTTCCGAAAATGAAGAGAAATTATGGATGATGGTAATTTGTAAAGTTGTGTGATGTTCTTTGGTGAATTTCTTGCTAAATACCAACAAAATAACATTAAAAATTCATTAACACAAAAGTATTATGTACAGCTGTGAAGAAACAAATAATCATGTGTAATGTCCTTATCGAGGATTTCAGTATGATACTGAAATACACTTGAAGTGAAATAAAATAATAATTTAAAGCAATGGTAATAGAGGGGATCCGTTTCAGGCTTAAGCAGCAAGTACTGTGAATCTTTATAGAACCCTTCTGTCCGTCAATCGACAGCTTTCAAGGCAGAAACTACTAAGACAACATAAAGCATGATGCCCTGCTGCGTTCTCCTTATTTACTCTCCTGTCAAGCAATTGTTGGTAATTAGTTGAGCAAACACAACAATTTAAAAATGAATTTTATTTAAGGCCTTTATGCCTCTAACGCTCAGGCCGAGATAGGGGAGGGGAAAGGATTCGGGAAGGTGCTCGCCAGGACCTATGTTGAAGGTGTCATCCCAGCATTTGTCTGGTGTGACTGGAAAAACCTGAGTAAAACATGAAGGCTGGTCACCCTACATTAGAGGCCTAAACGCCATCAATAAAATTAAATTCAAAATATTCATGGAGACAATACATTTACCTGCGTATTTCTCTCACTTCATTGAAACTAACGGACAATAGCTTCGCTTTTTGAGAATTTTTCCATCTATCGTAGCGTAGTACAAATCGTTCTATCAACAATCAGTTAATACTAAAAGGATAATATAATTTAAGAGAGTTAATGACGCAGTTTCGCATTCGGAAAAAAGACGAGTTCGAACTCCAAAAATCTACAACTGATGTTGTCGAATCAACAATGAAAAAGCTTGCTGTCTATGTACTATCGCAAGTTTTTAATACAGATCAGAGTGGCTTTCAAAAGGAGATGAGAGATAGACGCACTTTGAAAAGGAGATGAGAGAGAGACTCACATTATCGTGTGTTGGAGAAAAGCATACAGAAACCATGGTCGAGTCAATCAACGCTCTTACTCACTCTTACACAATCATGCCTACAGTAAGCATGGATGATGGTATGCTGCTCCCGAAACTGTTCATAGTGTTACAGGAACTGGCGGGAAGTTTGGGCCCTACAGTTACTAAACAAATGTTCAAATCAGAAAACATTTTTGTGAAAGCTTCAAAATCCGGAAAAATGGGTAGGCGAGAATTAACAAAATGGTATCAGAAATACAAATGTACCCAACTTGCTGTCAGTAATCTTTCAAATTACATCTCTGAAGCCCTTGATGAGGGCAAGTACGTAACAGGAGTATTCATAGATCTAAAGAAAGCATTCGATACGGTAAATCATAAGATATTGCTTCAGAAGCTATATAGTTATGGAATACGTGGTATTGCTTACGATCTCTTCAAAAGTTATCTGCAAAATCGAAAGCAATACACTTATTTTAATAAGGCGACATCAAACTTAAAAGCAGTAAATTGTGGAATACCACGAGGATCTGTCTTAGGACCGCTACTATTTTTTTTATATATTAACGATTTGCCGGAAATTTTAAGTGAATCAAAGTGTCTGTTATTTGCAGATGACACAATTATATTCAAGAAAGGATCCACAATTGATTTAGTGCAAAAGGCAATTAATAACGACTTAGGGAAACTAGAGCAATGGTTCAAAATTAATAAATTAACGTTGAATATCGCAAAAACAAAATGCTTATATTTCAGAAACATTCATAAAACAGAAAATATTAAATACTATCCGATTTCTATCAATTCCGAAAACATACTCACAGTTTCAAATACAAAGTATCTAGGTACATGGTTCGACGAACATTTCACAAGGGGAAAAACACTTCATAGAAATAAGCAAAAAAAGCGTCACTACACATTGGTTTACTCTTCAAAATTTCTCGGATGTTTCCCGAAAATGTTACTAAGATATATTATTATGCTTTTGTACACCCATACCTTTCGTATAGCATTGAATCATGGTATGGGAACTTAAGTAAACAATACAAGCGAAAATTATTTGCATTGCAAAAGACAGCAATTAGAATTATCAAAGGTGCAGACTTTCTGGCGCATACGCGTCCTCTATTTGAAGAGCTTCAAATAAAGACGCTAGAGAAACTTTATTTAAATAGACTAAGTTGCCTAATGTACAGGATAATCAATAACAATGTTACTTTATTATCATGCCGAGTAACAGCTTTAACACACCCTATAAGAACAAGAGCAATAACAAATAATCCGTTAACAATATCAAGACCACGTTTGAACTATGGATTACGAAGCCTCACATTTAGTAGTATTAGTGTTTGGAATTCCTTACCCTCGAACATAAGAACAGCAACAACTTATAAAGCATTCAGAAAACAAGTGAACAACTTTCTACAACAAAACCAGACTGAATTGTAAAAATAGTTCATTTTATTTAGTATATTGGCATGCAATTTTTATATAATTATTGCATGCCAGATTGCCTACATTCAATTATTTAACCAACTTATTTGTAGTTTTTGTATAATCATTCATATCATTACATTATTAAATAACCACTGTATTTTTTTTCGCCATTTTTGTAAGAAATTAACAATTATTGAGAGGAGGAATTATAAACAGCATTTGCTCGGTTCCACCTAAATTTATGTAATCTATAAATAATATATTATTATTAATAATATAATATTATTATTAATAATATAATATTATTATTAATATTATATAAGATACATTAAGTCTGGTTTAGAATCCATCCTAAATTGTTTCCTTCCTGACCACACATGCCTTCAGGCTTCTCTCCCTGTCAATTTTGGAGGATTAGGCATTCATCGCGCCTTAGATTTGGCTATTCCCGCCTTCTTGGCGTCATTCTATGGTTCCCGATGCCTGATAGAATCACTTCTCCAAAATGATATCAGTTCTTATGGGGATTCTGAGATTGAGACTTGCTCTTCAACTTGGTCATTATTAGTTGGATCATTCTTGTCCGAACTCGATACTAGATCAAAGCAATTTACATGGGATGAACCCATGATCAAATCACACCTCTCCTTTATACTTCAGACTGTAGAAAACTTAGAAGACAAAGCCAGAATAATTGCCGCGTCTTCCTTCGAAGCAGGTGCTTGGCTCAAAGCTCTACCTTCGCTCCCTCTCGGCCTTCACCTCAGTAATGAATGTTTCCGAATAGCAGTTGAAATTCGCATGGGTGCAGATATTTGAGAGTCACAAATGTCAGGCATGTAAAAATGAAGTAAATAAAAAAGGATTACATGGCCTTTCTTGTCTCAAAAGCGCAGGTAGACATCCACGTGACTCGAATGTTAATGACATTATAATGATAGCACAAATCTCAGCTGGCATTCCTGCAGTACGAGAACCTATTGGATGTAGCAGAACAGACGGTAAAAGACCAGATGGAATGACTCTGTTACCCTGGAAGAGAGGCAAACCGTTAATTTGGGACTTCACTTGCTCAGACACGTTCGCTCCTTCCAACCTCCCTATTTCCTCAATCCGAATCCAGGCGGGAAATATCGCCAGTCGAAAAAAAGAAGAAAATATAATAATCTTACACAGAAGTACCATTTCATACCCATTGCTATCGAATCCAGTGGTTCATGGGGGAAAGAAGGCCTCAACTTCATAAAAGAAATAGGTAAGCGTATCACACAATCATCTGGTGATGATAGAGCAAGCACCTTTCTTATCCAAAGAATAAGCATGGCAATTCAAAGAGGTAATGTAGCTTCAATCCAGGGAGCCATACCCAAAGGCAAGGAATTAGATGATATATTCCTACTGTAATTTTGATTTATTTGACGGAACGTTTGACACTTTCCATAATTATACATGAAGCCTACCGTTGTAGCAGATGAAATGTGTCTTGAAGGAGCTGGATCATACATGGGGATGGAAGAGGTAGGAGGTTCTGATGGCCTGTTTATGTGTTTGGCGGCAAATGAGAAAGCAGTTCATACAGACTTTTTCAATGATTTCGAAGACATAGTTGATGATGACGATCTGCAGTGATTGTGATGGTGGCCTTCCGAATCTTCTGAACTTAATTTCTTTGCCAGAAATTATATTTCTATATATTTATATTTTTTATTAATTAAGTATATTTTATTACTATATTTTATATAAATTCAAATATTTAAAAATTATTTGTTCAAACTAATTTATGAATTGGAGTTAAATTTCAAAATTAAACAATATGTAATAATTGTTAAAGATTTTTCGTTTGAATTTAAACTTTCTTGTAATTTCTCACAATTATATTTTCTAGATTAATAATAACATGTATAGTATATGTATCTGTTTCTTCCCTTTTACAGAAGATAAGTGCGCTCTACTTTTGGATTCGAGGACAATATACAATGATAGCTCCTGCTTTGAAGGTATGCCTCCCGGAAAGACAATTGAACTTTTTCAAATTCCAAATTTTTCTTCGGGCAATGGAGATCACTTTACCAGCGACTATCGGAATTATTAGATGGTCGTGGAGATTTACATTTTGCACTTTTTCAGAGGAACAATATTTTAAAATTATAAACCTTCATTCATTACCAAGTTAAGTTCTCCACGATTCGGCGACATGATCAAATATTCGTGGTTTGCTACAGGCTATACATCGCAGCGACCTCCAGATTTCGCCACACCTCAACAGTTCTGTTTGACGAAGGAAACCACAACATGTGAACGTGGTGACTGTACTTTAAGTGTACTGCTTCGTGGTGCATGCTGTAAGACTCATTTGTGCTTTCATCATTCCATCGAGTTCAATCACTCTTTGTCATACATTCACAGATTCATCTCGTCGTGTGCCTATGATCTACTACTTGCTTACGACGATGTATTTTTAGCGCAAACCCTTTACCAAGTTTTGTGCAAGGAGGGCTATGCAACGTTAATTGTTCTGTAAGTAACACCAGTCCATGTCTCTTCTGAATCTTGCACTAGCATCCCTATCTATTTAGAGATCCTAAAACTATCTATCCCTATCTATCTACATTGGGTGCTATACGCATACAGCAAAGTAAAAGCAGAGCATCGCGGATCTTGAAACTAGCAAACGTTCCTTTGCCAACATCTCTAAACATCTATTATCTAGACGTTAGGGACTATCAATTTAGCGAGGCATCGTCACAAAGGACATCGTCTCCACAAATGGTGACGTAGCTCCAATGCATTTATCATAGCGAAATTTATGCTTCAGAGAGATTTCCCTACATAGATTTTTCACTGTCACGGAATTAATATGGTTTAATAGGACAAGTATAGAAATCCTTTCTCCCAAGCAGCATCCTCCAATCATACAATTTGCTGCTATATGTGTATTGGGTACAATTTCGATTATCAGTTGCTAAAGAAACATGACCTACGTCATTACTTCTGGACACGGCCAGAAACGTAAATATGGTGATTGCGGAAAATGATGAAAATAACTAATAAATATCCAAAGATGAAATGGAGGCAACTTCCGATTTTTTCTGTACATCAAGCCTCTGTAGGTACAGATACAATTGATATTAAAGAGTCAGAAGTATGTGACTGGACCGGGGATCGAACCCGGGACCTTTGGGTTACCATTATGAGACACAGGAAAGTCCAAGCACAACTAGGAGTTGTGGTACTCTCCAGATGGTTTCGAGAGAGAACATCGACAGCATGAGTGAAAGGTGTGTGAGTAGAAAAGGGGTCGACTGGGTGGCGCAGATGGTAGCGCATTGGGACGGTAACCCAAAGGTCCCGGGTTCGATCCCCGGTCCAGTCACATACTTTTCACTGTTTAATATCAATTGTATCTGTACCCACAGAGGCTTGATGTACAGAAAAAATCGGAAGTTGCCTCCATTTCATCTTTGGATATTAATTTCTTCCGTGTGAGATGTTCACCATTATGGGATACAGGAAGTCCAAGCACAACTAGGAGTTCTGGTACTCTCCAGATGGTTTCGAGAGAGAACATCGACAGAATGAGTGAAAGGTGTGTGAGTAGAAAAGGGGTCGACTGGGTGGCGCAGATGGTAGCGCATTGGGACGGTAACCCAAAGGTCCCGGGTTCGATCCCCGGTCCAGTCACATACTTTTCACTCTTTAATATTAACTAATAAATGTTTATCATATGATTTGAAAATGGTGTTCATGTGCTTGTGTGTGTATGTCTGTGCATTTTAATATGTTGATTACAAAATAAGGTAAGTTTGTTTTTATTGTCTCATCATTTTTGTTACGTTCCTCACAGAGATTTTTGCGTGCTGTGGATAACGTTAGGGTTGATTTCTATGACCCCTTATTCTTATGAAAATTGGATTTTTGTAATTTGAAGTGATTAATATGAAACCGACATAAGTTTATTCTCCGTATTGCCACGAAATCTCGCCTTGGAAGGATTTAACTTCGCTGTAACTTACTTGCAGAAGTAAGGACCAATTAAGATTAAAACAAGGGTTATAGTTAAGGAGATGTAGTCTAAGGACTAGACAAGTACGTTTAAAAGTTATAAGCAGGGTGGACATTTTGTTTAGGGGGGGACAAAAATTACGAAATGGACCAGTGCGAAATTAACACCTTATATATAGAGCACAAGGGTGCTTAGCTAGTAAAATATTCTATGGAGTGAATCTCGTTAAGTATTCCCAAAACACGCTATCGCATTTCTTGTTTTAATGCCTAATGCTCATAGCATGGAAGTATCACATTTTTAATATTAGCTACTTTTGCTAACACGGCTCTATAACACTGGCTCCCCACGATGAATTCAGGACAGTAGCGGTTAGAAAAATGCCAATTCTATTTCAGTTAACATAATATAATAGCCAGGTACACTGTACTTCATGGCCTCCAAAAAATGTACAATTTACGGGAGAAATGTACTATCTTGTAAACATACGCGTGGAAGTGTTATTGAAACCTAAAATATAGCAAAGCTTCAACACCATGAAGTGTGAAAAGTGCTTGGTTAGCTACTTGCTCGTTGGGATCGACCACAAAAAGAGTGTTAAAAGTCGTGTGTAATAACAAAAAATACTGTATATAACCTGTCTTTAACTTATCTCTGCTCGACATACTGTTCATTAGTTTAGTACCAAAATTCATCATTCACAACAAAGAAGTGTCGCTATTAGTATTATTTCGAATGCCGACAAGTTTGTGATGTTGATCAGCTTACGTACCTATTTCAGAAAACAATAATGGCACATAGCTTTTCGTAATTTTGTTTCAATGATGACTGTATCTATGTGTTCCTAGAAGTGCCTGTGTACATTATTTGCAAGGGACTAACTGGTATAGAGCGTACATACAGCTCAGTAGCGTGCAGAAGCTTGGGGAACGAAAAGTTTAAAGTTCAGGCGTTTGTCCAACTTTTATTCATTAATTAAAGGTAAATACGAATAATTTATTATTTCCCCAGTGCAGTGTAAAATCATATGAGGGCTAGTGATCTTCAGCTTCTGCTATATTGTGATAAATCCTTCCAACGTTGTTGTTTGCATTATTTCTATGCTTCTAAAGTTAGATAATTAAATTATTTTGGATGCCTACAATCCAAAACGTGATACAAAATTAAGGGGAGTCAAGGACACGTTCAAGGACGTATGTGTAGGGATGGCAATCCGCTCGGCTCGAGCGGCGAGTCTAATGATCGAGTCGAGTCGTCGCTCGAGCTGGACTCACTGTAACCGAGTCGCAGGGTGAGTCTCTCTGAGCAGCGACTCGGCTCCACTCGAGCACATAGTGAGCGCCGACTCGACTCTAGCACATAG
>JAGDQP010010752.1:28717-54910 GCA_022664845.1 Lepisma saccharinum
CGAGCACATAGTGAGCGCCGACTCGACTCGAGCACATAGTGAGCGCCGACTCGACTCGAGCACATAGTGAGCGCCGACTCGACTCGAGCACATAGTGAGCGCCTACTCGAGTCTGACCGAGTCGTTGACATCCCTTCGTATATGTGCCCTAGCACTCACACCACCCCTTGATTTTTTGCATTAAGTTTTAAATTGCATGCACAATCCGAAATAGTGCAAATATCTCATGGGAATCACATTCAACGTCCTGTAACAGAAGTAGATAATAGAAGAATTACTAGAATTCCTTACATTACTATGAGCTTTAGGTATCAAAGCAAGAAAAGTGATAGCTTGTTTCGGGAACTCTAGTAGTAAGAGTACGCTTTCACTAGAACCCTTCTCCTTTATGTAAAAGTTGTTAGTTTCATAATTTCGTAACTAGATCATCATTTCGTAATATTTCTCACCAAAAAAATAAAAAAACAAATGTCCACCCTTGTCTATGGCATTTAAACGTACTTGTTTATTTTCTAGACTGCACCTCTTTTAACTATAACCCTTGTTTTAATCTTAACTGGTCCTTGCTTCTGCGAGGTGAGTTACAGCGAAGTTAAATCTTTCCCAGGTGATTTGTCGTGGGAATGCTAATGATAAATTTTTGCAAAGTCACATTAAAAGTATCTCAAATTACAAAAATCCATGTTTGTAGATGCATGTAAGGTTTCAATCTAATTGTTTTTTAAAAAAATCAGCTCTCTAAAGATATCCAGATCCCGTTCAAAAGTCTCTCTGTGTGTATGTAACCTAAAAAAACCAATACAATAAAAATACATTTTCAGAAAGAATGGGAACGAAATATTTGAAGAAGAAACAAGCTGCATCAGAAATAACTTATATCGCAAGTCAACATCTCCGAAGACAAACACACACAATCTTTCAACATATACCTCTCCCCTACAGTTTTCTAGAAAATATTATTGATCGTTTCTATGGTTCACAAAACACTGTGAACCATAGAAGGTCGAAGAAAATTCCATAAAAAAGCCGGTTTATAAACGCACAACATGTAGTGTTGAGGAATGCATTTTTTATGTGAAAATCAAAAATGCATTTTAAAACGTTCTTAACCTTCTGAAAAATTTGAAACTTTATTCATTAATTTTTTCTATACCACTATGAATAGTACATATCAAAGTAAATTGGGACTTCTTGCCCAGCGCGAGCAAGGTCTCCACAGATGAGTTGAGCAGCCGGACTAGTATGACGGCGTCCCCCACGTTGGTAGCTTACGCGCAGCGGCCTGTCTTTTTCGCGGGCCACGCTTCTGGATACATGACGTCATTTGTGACGATGTAGCCCGAACTTTGCACTCCAATAGCTTCGAAACTACGCTTTATTTCGTAACCTTCAGTTGTTGTTGTTTTTTCAATGTAAGGAAACACTTTCCGAATTTGCGCCTTAATTTCAGAGATACCATATGTGTATTTCGAGGGAACAATCTTGCCAACGCCTCTTGCTCCAAACCTGCATCCGGGCAGAACACCAAGCACCATCATCAACATAATTGACAGACCTTATTGTGAGTATATGGTTACATTTTTCTGGGACAATAAGTGCACACAACAATTTTATAGCGTCGCAAGAATTCCTGTGCATGAGATAAATTCGTTGGATTGCTGCTGTAGTAATTGATTCAATACCTATTATTTTATTTCATTCATTACTGGTTGTATATTCCTCTTTGCATTCTGTATGTAATTTATGTGATCATGAGCTGACATGCAGTAGAGCTAACTATGGGCAAAGGAACAAACAAACGTTGCTTGCAAAAGCAAAAAACGATTTCTTCTCATTACTTTCAAGAAGCTGATTTATTTACATTCATTTTCCTGTTTGGAAACGAATGCTGTATACACGATAATTACGTAATCCCTACCTTTCCATACACAAAATGCAATAAAGGTTCATGGTTGGCGCTTTGCATTTAAACACTGATCCGAATATACACGGCATTCCAACTTCCGTACTTCCGTCAGTGTAGTCATGAGACACCAAGAAACCGAGGTAATGTCTGTCAATTTTTTTACCTATTTGTATCCGCAGCTAATTTTTTGTGTGGAAGGTTAATTTGGCATCAACTTCACGTGGGAAAAAAATGGGAGCAGGTTTCGGTATGACCTTTCGTGATACTGCCTTGTCAGTTTTGCCGTAAGTGTAATATTGTGAGAGATAAGGGTATGTGACGCTAGCATCGGGAAATGATACAATAGCTTGGAAACACCTATTTCTTCTCGAAATAACGACAAAAAATGAAACCTAAATTCATACAAATTGTTCCTGAGTACAGTGCCCTATCGACATGGATTTGTACGCATTGGGGTTTCATTTTGGTCGTTATTTCAAGGCGAAATAAGTGTTTCTAGGCTATTGTATCATTATTACCCCATGCTAGCGTCACATATCCTTACGGCAAAACTGACTTCAGAAACGTATTTTCTGTAAAATTCTAGTCCAGAATGACATATTACACAACTCCTCCCTATTTAAGAAAATTAATCGAGATTCAATATGGCGAATTTCAAAATGGCTATGAAGAATATACCTTCCACAAGGTAGCGCCTTCTACCCAGTAGGCCTACCTATTACTATGTATTTGCTTTCCATTTCATTCAGCAATTTAAAAATATAATGGTATTTCAACACTTTTATATCACTCTCCACAGACAAGAATCTGACTATTGTATCATCAATATCTCCGAAACCAATAGTGCGTGTCAAAATTTTGACATCCTAATCATGATGCAAGAAAAAAAAAACTTTTTCTGACCCATTAGTATGTTTGCTTGTCAATTTATTCAAATCACACTGATGCTCTAATAATAACAATAATAATAATAATATAAAAAAGATATTACAAGTGATGTGATAGAAGAAAATTCATGTCCAATCCCTCCCCATTACTGTTAAAACCGTAAGTTGACGAAGTTCCTCGAGCCAAAAGAAGTTGTTTTTCTTAGCTCCTTCTTTCTTATATATTCTACGAAAATATACGCATGTCTCTGACTTGGAAATATTTGTATCTAGTTAGTAATGGATTATAATCCTACCAGATCCGCCCAAGGTTACAGCACAGCAGGATACACGTATTTAATACTGTTGCTGCGGAAACAAGTATGAAAATCTGTTAAAAAAGCAATTTAACCACATTTTGTAGTAAAATTGCATTCAGCGTTACTATCCCAATACAAGCATACGAAATCCTCGTTCCAGTTTTCAATTTTAAAAATATTTCAGGTTTTGTTCACTTCGAAGTGATATATATATATATATATATATATATATATATATATATATATATATATGCGCAAGTTTCACGACATGAGATTCGTAGCGTGGAACTCAGATTCACAAACTGAAGACAGCCCCCGCCCTCCTCCAATCAGTATCGCATCTGCTTTGCACATTGTACAAACCAAGTGTGATCTAGCTTTATTATTTCGTATTTGCATTTCTCGTCTTTCTGGAATTATTACTTTTTTTTATGTCAAATTCTTGCTTCGTATGCTTTGTAGTAAGAATGTGTTTAATTATGCAGCACATACTTTCTGACATGTTTACACTTCCAATGCTTATGACACTGCCAAGGTCAAGGTTGCATTCGACTGGTATGACAACTACCAAGGTGCGAGAGAGAAGTTTTGCAGTCAACTTTGTAAGCAACAAAAAGATATTTTCTTTTTCTTGTAAAAATGCACTCTACGAACTGCCATTGCATATCAGTGTACACTAACAGCAGCAGAGTCAAAATTAAAACCATTATCGATTATAATTTCTACGGGTACATCCACCTTAATGATTTTTTTTTACTTTAATTTTAGAATATGCAATTTGTGACCATGGCTTCAGTCGAATTTGTTCGTTGGTTGAATTGTTGCTAACGTCCTAAACGAGTTGGTAACAGTGTTTCTTTCAGGCACATCTCCGGGCAAAATTGTAGTTTACTATTGTAATGCTAATTGTACAAGTAAACGCCCTCCCGGTTCTCTGAAATGCCCCCCCCCCCCCAGGCCAAATTTTCTGGAAGCGAAGGCCTGGTTGGTAAGTTTCTAGGAACGGAACCTACAGGTTTTGGTCAAGTGGGCTCCGAACCACCACGTTGAATGGACCGCTTCAATCGTTCGTGTTTCGTATTTGGAAGTACGTATTTCGGATTAATACAACGCGTACTGCAGAAAGGTAAACGGATTTTTTTTTTTTTTTTTTTTTTCATAATTTGTGCATTGAGTAGAATTGAATACAATTTACTAAGAAACATTATCAAGTGGATAATGCAAATACCTGTGTATAAGCTAAATGCACGTTTGATGTAATCGTTTCTATGCTACTCTCAAGGAATATGCTATTGGAATATAAATGCAGATTACAGGTTATAATAGTAATACTAAAAGGATGATAATTGCAAATGTATGCAATAAATAATGAGTTATATCACCAATAGAAATATGTTTTATTTTTAGGCTACGTTAAAGTTTTTGGATTAATTTTACTAGAATAAGTTTGGGCAGTAGTAATCAAGTTTACGATGGCAGGGCACAATGTAAGTCTCGCTAATCTAGTTTTATCTTTACGACTAAATACTTTACTCGGCAATATTCTTTATGATTTCATATACTAGCTCAATACCCATTGCTACAGACAACATGTCATCTCGTCGTATACATATAATTAAAAGACATACGGCAAGGCAAATGGTTATGAAACCCCCAACTCGTATCACATCAACGTCTTCGTATTCAGTATCTAAGTCTCACGAGACACAAGCTAAGGTGCTATTACACTGATGAGCTTGCTCGTCGAGGAAACTAATGAGCAGGATCGACAGTGTAATAGCAAAAAAAAAACCGTCAAACATGCTCAAGGACAGGCTCGTTCAACAAGCTGATAAGCAAGCTCGATAGTGTAATAGTGCAAAGTATACTCGGCCTCCCTCGACAGCAAAGTTGTCGAGCAAACTGGTGAACAAGCTGACCAGCAGGCTCGACAGTGTAATAACACCTTTACACTGACGAACTTGCTTGTCGAGGAAGCTCAAGCGAGGACCTGATCAACAAGCTCGACAATGTAATAGCAAAAGCCGTCAAGCTTGCTCAAGAGAAGGAACGCCGAGAAAGCTTATCAGCAAGCTAGAGCAAATACTTAAGCTTCCTCGACAGGAAGTTCAATCAAGCAAACACTTGAGCAGGCTGATCAATAAGCTCGATAGTGTAATAGTGCCCTTACGAAAAAGAGCTTGACTATTTCATCAAAGAAGGCGCATTAAGAAATGCTTAAATGTAATTACTATTTTTTTTTAATACAACCATTTATATAATTGTATTTTGAATTATAAGAAAGTGTTGCTCACTTATTTTTTTTTAAAAAAAAAAAACTATTTTTATATGGGCCAGTCTAGTAACATTGGACTTCGGCCCGTCACGATTCGCCTTTAGCTGTTAAGTGTTAAAATCCACACCCATGCCCCTGCCGGGACTCGAACCGATGGCCTACCGCTCGGCCACCCGGCCGGCTCTCACTTATTTAAAATTATGTTTGAAAAGTTTACTCCAGTGAACACCGAAGAAAAAAAAAATCAGGAAAATTTTCTTAAAGTTAAGTGTTCACGCTTTTCTCTCCCTTGGCGTAGGCGCGCACTGGCAATTAAAAAATTAAGTGATAAAAATATAAGTAGAGCAATTCAGTTGCTAGCGGGCGGAGAGATTTAAACACATGTTTCCTATTTCTTAAAGTGATAGTTTAATTTTTTCCTAACGGCGAGTTTAAAATTACCAGCGCTTGCGCTGTCACATCAAAGCATGCGTTTCATTTTCTCAATTAAAAAAATAACCCAGAAAAAAACGCTAGTGCGCGCACTTGCAATTAAAAAAATTACGGGCATTTTAGTAACTAATGACTTTGGCCAATCTTGATTCCACTAGATGTGATGTCTTTAAAATTCACAAACATCCATGCCCCATCCAAACCCAGAACCTCGGAAACGCTGGCCTGACGCCTGAAATCACATGGCTATCGCGGTCGACAGCTCTTAATTTAAGATGGAGAAAATACAAAGAGAAAAGTCATTGGGTTCTTCCAATGGCAAGCCGAGACTTTTAAATAGGTAATTTTATAAACTCGTTGCATCTATAAAGGGCCACGACGGCTCAGTTGGTAGAGCGCTCACCTCTGGTGTTAGGGGTTGTCGGATCGATCCCTGCTCATGCCATGTGAGCTTTGTGGTGGACAAACTCTGTGTGTGTGGCTTTTCTCGGGGTGCTCCCGTTTCCCCCACTTTCTTCGTTCCATCAATTCATCCCATCATCATCCATACGGCCTAAGTCATAGTTGCCTAAAGGCCTTAAAATAAATTCAAATTCGTTGCATATCTGAATTTATTTATTGCCTTTTTGCATCTTTATCTTCAGGCCGGGATAGGCTATGCAGAGGATGGGGAAGAAATCGGCCAGGATCCCAAGCAATCGTTTGGTGAAAGCGAGATAAATCCTGGAAAACCTGGCAGGATGGTCGGCCGTGGAGTTCGAAACCGCGTGCCTACCCTTTACGGATCCGAAGTTCGCGCCGTTACCACCTGGATCATGATAAAAAGAAGTTCTATTATTTCTAAAAAAAATATTTTAAATTTTCCCATGGTAGTAGAAAAAAAATACTATTAAGCAAAATTGTAAAACTTTTGTGAATTACGTCATGTTAAAAGAAGAATTAGAGCAAATAAACTGGAATGATGTTATAGAAAACCAATGTGTAAATACAGCAACAAATAACTTTATTAAAATCATGCGGAATAATATAAATAAGGTAGCACAGATCAAAGTCTCAAATGTTAGTAGTAAATTTAGGAAACTTAAACCATAGATCACAAAAGAACTTATCACTTCCATACGTGAAAGAGATCGATTAAGTCGCTTAGTTTTAAGGCAGAAAAACAACACAGGTTTAAAAGATTATTATAAGAGTTACCGCAATAAATTAACCAGATTGATTAAAGAGGTCAAAACAGAATATTATAGAAAGCAAATATTGGGGCTGTAATAATAATACGCGCAAATTGTGGAACGTTATTGCAGCTATTACGGACCACAATAATAAAGCCGATACAAAAATAAAAGAACTTATTACAAATGAAGGATTGTTAACAGTTAACAAAAATTCTCAACTAATTGCAAATACTTTGAACAAACATTTTATTAACGTTGGAGAACAATTAACTGATGATCTCGGAATAACTAGTAATAACAAATGCAATGTAAGTGCAATAACAAACATATCAGTTAAAAATCTAAACTCAATGTTTTTAACACCAATTACTAGACATGAAATTGAATCTGTTGTTAATAATTTAAAGTCTAACACTTCACCTGGTATTGATAAAATCACCGCAGATATATTAAAGTGTGCAAAAGACTTCGTTGTTGAACCATTATGTCATATATTTAATTTGAGTTTAGAAACGGGTGTATTTCCTGATGCTTTTAAATGTGCAATAATAAAACCTATATATAAGAAAGGTTCAAAAGCTTATCCCAATAACTATAGGCCAATTTCTTTGTTAAGTAACTGCTCTAAGCTCTTAGAAAAATTCATTTAAAAATACTAGTTGTATTTCTACACGAAATTAAGTATTTTTCAAATAATCAATATGGGTTCAGAACATCAGATGCTGTACTTAAATTAATTGAAATAATTTGTAGAAGCTTAGACGTAAGTGAAAAAGTAATTACAATATTCTTAGATTTGGCTAAAGCATTTGACACTATACCCCATAAAATTCTATTGCAGAAACTGGAAAATTGTGGAGTACGAGGTGTATCACAGAAGTGGTTTCAGAGTTACTAACAAAACAGACAACGAACTGTTAAAATTGGTGAAACCATGAGTAACTTTATGCATGTTAAATTAGGTGTACCTCAGGGAACAGTATTAGGTCCCATTTTATTTCTTATATAAATGAATTATGTAATTTGCAAGTAAGAGGGAACATACAATCGTTTGCTGATGATACTACTTTAACTATTACTGGAAAAACATGGCTAGAAACATTTAAAACGGCAGAAACTGAACTAAAAAAATAACTTCTTGGTTAAATGCTCACTTACTTATTTTGAATATTCGTAAAACCAAATATATAACTTTCTGGTATACACTTGCTGGACAACCTATGAACTAATACTTCATAATTGTGATGTAAAAGCAAATTGTCTTTGTATACCTCTCATTAGAGAAGAAAGTGTTAATTATTTAGGAATTTTAATTGACGATCATCTAAAACCAAAATTCTTCTTTTTGCTGACGACTGTAAATTATTTCGAGAAATCAGATCATTACAGGATGTTGCTGATCTCCAAAATTCCATCTCTGACCTCTTGGACTGGTGTGATGCGTGGAACTTGAATATAAATCCCTCAAAATCTTCTTTTCTTACTATTTCATTAAAGAGGAATCAAATCCCATCTGTCTATATCATTGATGATAATCCTATTGCTAAAGTTTCTTCTCAAAAGGACCTTGGAGTGGTATTTGACGAAAAACTTCTATTTGCTGATCACGTGACTTCTGTAACTAACAGTTCTATGCGCTTACTTGGTCTTCTCTATAGATTTACAGAAATAAAGAACCTTCATTCATTGAGTATGTTCTACAAAACCTTCATCTCCCCTAAAATTGAATATTGCTCCCCAATTTGGAACATGGCTAGTATTTCTAATCTATCTCATATTGATTCTGTTCTGAACTTTTTTCTTGCTATAGTCAAAAGAAGAATACCATCAGTACGTAGCTTCAGCAAACCAGAGTTATTATCCGTTCTTGGTCTCCACGTACCCTCTTCTCGTCGCAAGCTGGCAGATTTGATGTATTTATACAAAATACTTAACGGGAATCTTAGAACTGGAGAGTTGATATCTAAATTTTACTTCCGTGTTCCCTTGCGAATAACCAGAAATAATAACCTCCTTCATTGTGCCACGCCTAGGCTAAGTATACTGCAGCGCTCCTTATTCCATAGACTAGTAATTATGTACAATAACCTTGATTCAAATATTGATATTTTCGCATCTGAACACACTTTCCATCGAACGCTAAATACAAATATGTGAGTTATTCCTCTTGTGTAGTATAATCGTTATGTTTTTTATATCAATTGCTGTGTTATGTGTTGTTTAAAATTTAATTTCATGTTATTTAGTTTGTAGTGAAGTTATTTAGTTTGTTGCATTGTTATTTTGTTTCTGTGTAAAATGGCAACTCAAGCTGTATCTGAAACAATAATAAATAAAATAAAATAAAATAAAATGGAATTTACATATATTGCGCATGAGGAATACATTAAGAAAAACATCTTATAGATTTGTTCTTCTTAGAGAAATTCTTGATAACAAATCATTACGTATGGTGTACTTTGCTTTTACACAGAGCTTATTAGAATACTGTATACTAAGTTGGGGTGCAACATACACCTCTCACATAAAACCTCTTGTAACCCAACAGAACAATATTTTGAGACTATGTTTGAATAGAAAATTTGATTGTGATGTTAAAAATTTGTATAACGATTTTGATGTATTACCAATCAATAGATTATATTTAAAAATGTATTGATATATATTAGAACAAAAGAAACAAAACTGAAAAGGATATGTCATGAGTATGAAACCAGAAGTGTCACAAATGAGAATATAGAAACAATCAGAACTAACAAAACATCAACATATCACCAAACTTACTATCTTGTACCAAAAATTTACAATAAAACACCTATATACATTAGAAAAGAGAAACAAACAAGCAGTTTCAAAAAATTGGTTTTGAGTTGGTTAGAAACTGGTTGGAAAATGACAATGATGTAGAAGTAATATTGTGTAAATAATTTGTTATGGGTAACCAGACAAAAACAAACTAATGTTAATTCGAGAATAAGACTCGCACACAAGCTGAGGCTTCTGTGAGTCGAAATGTTATGTAAACTTGTAATGTACGAAAGTTAATTTCAAATTTAAAAAAAAAAAAAAAACTGGGTAAGCATGCATAGAAAGATTTTATAACTTGTTATTCGCTCTTGGTCATAGCACAACGCACCCAAATACCATGCTTCTTGACTGGCTGTATACAACCACAAGAAAGATTGGCAGTAACATTAAAACACTAGGACAGTGATACCCAACCTACGGTCCGGGGGCCAGATCCGACACGCAACTTTTAGCTTTCCGGTCCGCCATAATGTTGCATTTGTTTACCATAAACATGTCGAACGAAGGTTCTATTTTATTTATGTTTCATAATCTATACTTGGAATTAGCTTATCTCAGCTGAGAAAAGACAGAATGCAACCCATACTAATAACATAAAATTGTAAATACCGAAAAACTATTTCAATTCTTTGATTTTGACCTTTTGCTACTTTTACAAAAATTAATAATTGTCTGTATGTGTGCATCATTTTCTTACGTTTGCGATATTAGCGTTTAAAAAATGCAATTAAACGATGCATGCGATTTGTATGCTATTTATGTCAGATGACGCTCAAGCTCACAAAGATCGTGCTAAATTTTAATGTGGCATATGGGCATAGAAAAGTTGGGCATCACTACACAAGAATATTGCTTACTTACGATAAATATTACTTCACGACAATTTTGAGAGAATTTTACAATGATAAAACAAAACTCGGAAATTGTAAGAGAAAATAGCAATTCTTGAACTTAATAAACCACTTCCATAATTACTTGTTTGAACACAAATTATACATTTGTTATTTCAAAGTATCACGTCACTTCCACGTTTCTGCATTTTGTCAATTTACTTTTTGGACTTATTTACTTCAAATATAAGCAATTCAACATTGAAAAAATACACACTTTTGTTGCAAAACACACTTCTTAATCAGTGGCGTCGTCTCTCAGCGTTCACAAGATCACGTGAACTGCCAACTATTTTAGAAGATGAATTATTATTATTTTCGTCTCAGATTATTTACTTATCGTCGAGAGATTAAAAAAAAACATTTTAAGTTGCTATTCATGCAGCGATAGACATAAAATTCCTTTGTCCAGTTATAGATACTATTCAATCCGTTTCGCGTGCACACATCTATTGTGAACGGGTTGCCCCATATACACTTAAGTGGCATTAAGCCTAACTTCTAACATTGTGTATATGGGACTTCGGCGTTCACAAGGACTGCGTGAACGGAGGTAGGAGAAGCACAGCAGTGACCACCGTTGCTAACTCTCCTTCTTTTTCCACCCGTTCTGATGCTTAAAATGTAATTAAATGATCTGGGAAAAGCAAGGTAAATGGTAAATCGACATTCGCAGCAAATGGTTAATCGACAAACATATTAATCGCTTAAATTTAACATTTTATTGTATTTCTACTACATAAAGCTGTTTAAGTTCCAGTAGCTTTTTTTTTTTTTTTTTTTTTTTTTTTTTTTTTTTAAGTGAAGAGTTAATGAACTGTTTCGTCAGGTTTGTAATATTATTTAACCAGTAATCAATGGTTTCCTGAGTGTGTCGTGTGAGAGACTGAAGGGATTTGGAACTGAATTGTTTATTTGATCATAAAAAACTTCACAATAAAAATAATTAGTATTGTATAAAATGTATTTTTGAATGCATTTCAGTGCGTAATAAGCTCGCAGACTTTTGTGTCTGATAGTAGTGGATACATGCCTTACAAGTACATACTTATTTGAAACACGTTCGCGAGCAAATTCAATAAGGTCAAGACGAATAAGATGAAAAGGATGCTGGAAGCAGGACCGAAGCCAGGGTAGGGGCCTGGGAGTCTGGACCCCTCAAAATTCCTACTTTGATGGAACGAAACTGGTGGTCCCCCTCCAAAACAAAATTCTGGAAACGCACTTGGCTGCAGTACAAGAATGTCCGTACATGGAAGAAAACAGAGATGATGTCGCCAAAGAAATGTGTCAGTCAGTGACACTACTTTAGTTAAACTGATTGGATTGCTTTCAGTTTTTGAGTCACTTGTTAGCATCTAAACTTTCAGACTGTGATGTATCCTTCTTACCAAATGACCTTCCTCGACAATGTACTATGAAAAGTTTAGACGTTTCCGATGAAAAGAAGAAAAGACAAACACCTTTTGTACAAAACTTGAAGAAAACATTAAGAGAGAAGAATCTGGAAATGCTATTTCGAAACATTTTGGAAATGGTCTACACTACACGATTTATTTCAAGAGTCACCAAAAACTCCTAAGATCATGGAAAGAGTTTCAATGACTACTTCAGAAGCAGAAAGGTGTTTCTCCACATAAAGTGTATAAGACATTCCAAAGTGGCACAAGATCGTCTCAGCTCTCTCCGTTGAAAAACACTTGGTAAGGATGCAGGACTTAACCAAAGAGTTACAGATAAATTTGCTGCCCAGAAGAACAGAAGAATGGACTTCATATACAAAAAATGTATGAAGGATACACATAATCCAAATTTCTTATTAAATTTTTCTTTTCTTTTGTGTATTGAATGTGAAGTGCTATACTTTGTCCATCAATTTTCAATTGTCTTATTCCCTTTGAAACTTCATTGAGAAACATTCGTCGTGCATTGTCAAACTTTTGAACCTGTATCTCTCATTTATTGGTCGAGAGATCCAGAATAGAATCCTGGACAGTCCAACAACGTATGTTTTTTGTTTCGCTTAACCGAATCCATAGTGTAATTCAGTTATGGAAATCTATAGTTCTGTTCTCTATTTAGCACAATGAGAAATGAAGAGTACGTGAAAAGAAGGGGATATGTCCAAAATGAATGTACACTCCTAACAGGTACTAAACAATGGCACCTACCTGCTAGTAAATTTCCAATCTAAACGTTATATATGTTTTTAAAATATCGAATACATAAGAGTAAATGAGATAATATGACTCTAAAAAGCGTACTAAAAGAAATCAACTTTCTTAGACACCCTTCATTCTTTCCCTGTATTCTTCAAATGTTTTCAAGCTATCGAACGATATTTCGTGTTTTTAGTTCTTTCCACGTTGCTCTTTGGTTGTGAACTACCAAATTCCAAAGCCACGAGACGCCACTGTTCTTAATGAATAAATTACTTCTTATTGTGTAATTTTTATAAGGGTACAATCCGCAGCCACCGAATTGAGCAATTCAATTACTAGTGCGCGCGGACAGGTTTAAACACATGCCTTATATTTCTGTAAGCAATAGTTCCATCGCCTCCGAAATAGATCAGGTTTCAATTATTTTATCACAATGATTTTAAAATTGCCAGTGGGCGCGCTGTCATATTTCTTTTTCGCAATTAAAAATTCTTCCAGAAAAAAAACACTAGTGCGTGGTAGGTCTAAGCTGTCACCAATTATTTACTTGGATGTCTTCAACAATAACCACTTGAATCAGTTTCATTCGTCAGACCGCATTTTGTTGTATTAATTTAATTAACTTAGAAGTTAATCTCTGAACATACTTTGCTGTTAAGGCGCTAAACTGAAAATCCAAGAGCTATCGAAATACAACTGGTCCGGAAGGTAAAAAGAGTGTAATTCAAAATATATTTGTTCCCTTTGAAAAATAAAATGAGGCGGGTCTCTCTAACTCCCCCCTCCCCCGCCCTCAGCCAAACAAAAAAATACCTTCTACCAATTTAAATGTTGTGGTACAAAATGACTGCAGTCCAGTTCCTCCACAACACTCTATTTTTACTTTCTAAAATTTGACTAAAGGGACTGTCATTTTTCTCCTTCTAAAATATTATGTGCTTATAACTTTTTAACCCTTGCGGTACAAAACGCGAAACTTGGGTGCAAAACGGGTGCAGACCGGTACACTATCTGTTTTCGCAAAAGTTGGCTGAGATGGAGCTATCACTAACTTGGTCCGCTTAAAACTTTTTTTAACCGTTGCGGGGCAAAACGAGTACAATCTGTTGCACTGTGTGTCACTGTCTGATTTTTTATTTTTTTCTGTAGGGGGCTACTATTAACTTGCCCCTCCTAAAATATAAGAACTTCTAGCTTTTTAACCACTGCGGTGCAAAACGAATGCAGACCGGTACACTATCTGTTTTCGAAAAATTTGACTGAGGGGCTACCATTAACTTGCACCACCCCCACCTCCCAAATATATGTGCTTACCGTTGCAGTGCAAAACGATAGGCTATTTATTTCTAAAATTTGTTGTGATAGGAGGGGGCAAGTTAATGGACCCCAAACCCTTGCACCAGCGGTGAACGCTCTACCAATTAAGCCACCGCGGCGCATGAGATAGTTAACTGTTGATAACACAAAATTCTTGGGGATATGGCTTGATTCTGAATTGACATGGAAAAAATATATATTAGAATTACTAAAAAAAAACCTAAGCACAGTTTGTGTTTATTTATGTTCCGAAGAATCTGCAAAATCGTTAATACGAATATATTATGAACTATGTATTGTATGTTAGTGTATTCTCATCTTAAATATGGAATCTTATTCTAGGAACCTCCTCTGAAGCGCATCAAGTATTTTTAACTCAGAAGAAGATATTAAGAATGATTATGTCTGTAGTCCATACAATATCGTGTAAACCAATATTTTAAAAGACGAGCTTACTGGCTTTATCCTGTATTTATATATTACAATTTGTTATTTACACCCACGAAATTAAAGGTTGCTTTACCAAAAACTCAGAAATTCACTCGTATGAAACCAGGTCAGCTAATAAATTTCATATTAGTAGTGCAGAAAAATGTATTGATTTTTGAGTACTTGCCGCAAGTACTCAAAAACAATACATTTTTCTGGACTTAAATTATCTAATTGCCAGTCAAGCTTAAAAGTTTACCATTGAAAAAAATTAAGGTAGAAAAGTTGTCAAGTCATATTTTCTATGATGTCAGTGAGTACGAAGAAAAGTATCTAAGAAGTTAAATAAGTTAATCACTAAAGGTATATTGCAGCATATTGTATGCTGTCTCTAGAAAATTACATAATCTCACTATTAGTAATTGAATTCTATAATCTATAGCTTCTAGATATATTATTCTATCTGATCTATTATTGTTTCTTCTGCTATAATTTAACTCTAAGTTTGTAAGTATTTGTCCATTTGCTTTTATATTGTAAGACTAACAATCCATTCTACTGTAAACGTGTACATAAAAGGATGATTAAGAAATATAAATAGTTCCAGTAAATTTGTGGAGAGGGAGAAAGAGAATAAGATACAGAAGACAATCTTGAAAACTTTATGGAGCTATTTCAATCTCGAATTTTATTTAAGTTTAGGCAACTTTGGCTCAAGCCGAATGATATTATATATCTTCAGTAACATTTTAAAGTTAGATAAGAGAAATCAACACTAACTCTAAGGTGCCATTCAATCATCCAGACATCTAGCATTCACTAAATTTCGAAACCAAATATTAAATTTAATACCATCATGACTTCTGTCCAGTGGCTCATGTAAAATGACCTTCTCTCTGTTACTGGTTAATCCTTTGAAAAATAACTTTTACCTGGGGATGATGCGACAAAGCAAAGCCTTGTTGCAGCAGGGGTCTTCTTGTGTCTGGAGAAAGGTCATCTACATTTGGCCGTGATACACGCGACGTAAAGAGACCCGTATTCTGGAAAAGTGGCCAACGAACTCTCGAGTCGTTTACTCCAACCCTGCTTAAAGCCGCAGGTGTAGTCACGATTCATAGAATATTTGTAGTGAAATAATATATGCAAACAAACCTGCCAAGATTTATCTCGTACCCACAGTTTCAAAACTACATCAAATTCACACAAATGTTTGGAAACGTATGTAATTTTAAATGACTACATTCTAAAAACGTATTATGTTGATAGGGATTTTCCTTTAGTAAGCGATTATTCTGAGTTCACATCTCAGTATCAATCATTATGATTGACGGTTTCCCCGTTCTTTCCTCACTTGCACCACGGTTTTCCCCGTTCTTCTATCGCCGTGAATCGTACACAAAAGAATGGATACTAACCCTTATTATTAGACAGTTGCCCCTAAGTCATCCTACCTAAATCTAAAATGCTTGGTGAAGCAATCGCAGATTTTACTATTAAAAAAAGAAAACAAATATCTGTACAGATTTTTCTCGCAAACCTGCCAAGTTTTAGAATATTGGGTAAAACTCTATATTACTGCAAGTCTAAAATTCCCGTACACCAAGATTACCGTTCTTAAGAATTTCCACTGAACAAATTTAAGATAACTATGTTCAGAACAATTGATCCACACTCTATTACACTTGAAAAAGCGAGGATTGTGTTTCTTTGAGACATACTGTAGGTTTACGGTTCAGACGAGACTTCCTCGCACAGATAAACTGTGAGAATGTTTCGTATCTAAATTCCGAAGTGTAAGTCATTTCAGAATTTCAATTTCCAGTCATCACCAAGAACGGTAGTTCTTCGAGTAATGCTAAGCAGCAACGAGTCTGTTAGCGGCACTCACATATATACAGCTAATTTCGGATCTAGCAAACTATAAGCCCGATTTTGATGCTTGAAATTGCATTTGAAAGCACTTTGCCACACTAAAAAAACACACACACACAAAAAATGGATCGGTGCGATCTCCCTGGGACTCCTTAGGGTGGTTTGAAAAAAATAATATCATAATTTCACATTTCTGGTAATAGCACTTACCACAGACCATATAGGCGGCCGAAGCTTGCGGAATCGTAATACGCTTCAATACCTTTCAAACGGTGTATCACACATCAAAATCGGTGAAGGGGTTCAAGAGTTATGACCTTTTTAGTCCAATCACAGAATTTTCACAAATGATAGAAAAGGGCCTCTGTCTGTCATTCTGTCTGTCTTTTTGTTTAGCCCAAAGTGGTTGGTACCGGGAGGTTCGGAGGTCCGCAAATGGACAGTCTTTTATAGTTTGCCTAATAAGTATTGGGATGATTTAATTACATGAAATAAGTGCTTGGATTCCCACGGATATTTAATTGAAAACTACTAGCATAATTATACAGGAATGACATATGTTGCTAAAGTTTCAATTATATAATATAGACTGTTCCATAATTCGTGTAATTTTCTACAGCACTGGGAGAAGGTGAAGTTTTCACACTATTAACATGAAATTTGGCATTCTTATTGAAAAATCTCTGAATTTTTCAAATTTCTAAAGTAAAAAAGAGAAAATCACTGTTTAGCCCTCCTTTGGGGGGGGGGGGCGTAAACACAAAAGTTAATTTTCCTTATGGGAGAATCAATGTTAAATTTTGGAAGCACTTCTCTCCAATAACTATTTGTAAGGATTTTGTGGCAAATGAGTATTATTTGTTACAAAATAAAATAACACTCATCCGCAATGCTAGTACAGGCGTCTCGAACATTATTTTGGGTAAAAAGGCAAGGTGCGTAAAAAGGGTGTGTGTGGAGTGATAGCAAAATCCCAAATTTTATTTTGGGAATGCCAGTGAGCGTCAGATTAATCAAAAATATCACAGAATTAATGCTACGATGCTTCTTGCTTGTGCCAGTGACTGATATGGGGCTACAGCACCAATTCCAAAAATCACAAAAAAATCACGATAAATATAATTAGCAGGGACATAAGGGAAGAAGATATTTTTTTTATAAATTAATGTAAAATTTGGCGTTATTGTAGTAAAAAGGTATGAGTTTTTCAAATCTGGAATATATTAGTAACGCATCGTCTTAGGATTGCACAGGAGGCGAAGCATATGATGGTAGATCTTTATAAAATCCCAAATTTTATTTTGGAAATTCCAGAGGACGTCAAATTAATCACAAATGTCACAAAATTAATGATCAAATGCTACTTGCATGTGCCAGTGACTGATATGGGGCTACAGTCCCCCTTCCAAAAATCACAAAGAATTCAGGATAAATATCCTTAGAAGGGACACACGGAAAGAAGCTACTTTCTTGATCAATTAGTGTAAAATTTGGCATTATTGTAGTAAAAAATATGAGTTTATCAAATCTGGAATGTTATTTTGGTAACGCACCGCCTTAGGGGGACTCCGAAGGGGGGGGGGAGCATATAATGGTGGATCTTTAGAAAAATTTCAAATTTTACTTTGGAAATACTAGAGAGCGTCAGATTAATCATAAATGCCTCAGAATTAATATTCAGATGCTCTTTGCATGTGTCAGTGACTTAAATTGGGCTACAGCCAAAAATCACCAAAATATCACGATACACAAAATATCCTTAGCAGGGACATACTGGAAGAAGATAAAGTTTTTTATCATTAATGTAAAATTTGGTGTCATTGTTGTAAAAAGGTATGCGTTTTTCAATTCTGGGATGTTATTTTGGTAACGCAACGCCTTAGGGGGACACAGGGGGCGAAGCGCAGTGTTGCTGTTGCCTTACATTTAGGAGCAGACGTCTGTGTACCTCAACGTTGTCCAGCCTGTGGAGCATTCGTGTTTCAATGGGACCTTCACGGTCTCTCCTGTGTCAGGAGTGCTGGTAGACTGCGTCATTCTAGTGTCGATGTCATCCTCAGAGCTCTAGTTTCTGCTATTAATGGAACATCGGTACAACAACCATCTGGCTGCAGCCGCTCCGACGATAAGAGACCTGATGGAATGACACTAGTTCCATGTAAAAGAGGAAGATCTTTATTATGGGATTTCACCTGCGTTGATACTTTCGCCATTTCAAATATTACTCATTCTTCTTTGAAAGCGGGTGGTGCTGCTACTCGTAGAGAGACCGATAAAAATCGGAAATACTCTACTTGCTCAGTTTATTTTTGTTGCGATCGCAATTGAATCAAGTGGTACTTGGGGCACGGCAGGCCTTCAATTTATAAAAGACGTTGGTCAGTGAATATAGATAGATCGTTTCGGGTGATGCCCGCGCGACCACCTTCCTAATCCAGCGCCTCAGTATCGCAATTCAGCGAGGGAATTCTTGGTACGTTGCCTCCTGGGAAGGCATTAGATGAAATTTTCCTCCTTTAAAGATTTTATTCAAACTTTGTTTAAATTTGATGTTTGTAACATACATTCTATGTATTTTATTACTTTTTTTAAATTCAGTTTCGACTGAAAAATTTCTGTGACATTGCAAATGATGAAACCGGGACAGGACTGCCATTAACTGGGAGGAGACCCCTTAATTCCTCTTGCTAAGGCTTAAGGGAACCGACCGGAATAGACGCCTAATGTCCAATCCATACGTTCACGTCGTGGGCCTGTTAGTACCCAAGCAACTGCTTGGCGAACGAACATGGATGGGCTGCTCACCAACCCGCATTAGCTGACCCCGTGGTGAGTTAAATATCAGCACCCCTCCTTTCTTTACACATGATGGTACAAGTAAGGAAACAGCCTCGGAGGCCCTTACTGCCCGGAAGACGGAATGCAGCTGGCAAGGGCAGCGGTCAGTTCTGCAGGAAGTCAGAGGGTCAAAATGCCCGGGTTTCGACTGTAGACTGCCAGGACACCGACACGGCAACTCGAAAGGACCTATACGTGGCGACTCTCAACTGTCCGTCACTTGCAGGAGAGGACAAATTAGAAGAATTGCAGAGTGAACTCAAGACGAACGATCAAGTGGGACACCATAGGACTATTAGAAGTGTGGAGAAAGAATGAAGAGCAGCTGGAACTACCGTCGGGGCACACGAATTTTCAGAAGCCAACAAACTGTTCATTTCCAATACATTTTTCAAGAAACCGCCCCAGAGGAAGTGAACATGGAAAGGCCCAAACGGGAGCAAAAACGAAATTGACTACGTTCTATCGAATAAGAGGGAGATTCTGCAAGACGTGTCTGTTCTGAAGTTTCAAAGTCTCGAGTGATCATAGGATTATGAGATGCAAGCTGAAACTAAATACTATACTTGTAAGAAAGATGCTTATTAGAGGAAAACCACCACTTTTAGATCTGGAAAATCTAGGGAAAACAGAGAGACATTCGATATAGAACTAAGCAACAGATTTAGCGCCTTGGAAGAGTTAGAGGATGAAGAAGACATCAATAGCAGAAATAAAATACTGACTGAGATAATAAGCGAAACAGCCAAGGAAATAGCAGACACCAGAAAGAAAAAAGAGAGCAAGATCTCAGAAGAAACTAAACTCTTGATGAAGAAAAGAAGGGAAATAAAAGAGGAAAGTTACATAAAAAGGACTGAATAGATAGAACTAAATAAAACCGTAAGGAAGAAAATAAGAGAGGATGTACGAAGATATAACGAAAATCTTGTTAGAAATACAATCGAGAAGAGGAACAAGAACCTGAAGAAAATCAAACAGCAGCTCATGATAGGGGAAAAAGCAAATAATTGCAGGGCCAGACGGGACCGTAACACGAAACAAGGAAGAAATGATAAAAATTGAAAATTCCTACAGAGAATTGTACTACTCTGAAGAAGAGCTAGGAAATAAAGATTCAGAAGAAAATGATGTATATGTCCCGGATGTAATGAAAGAAGAAGTGGATAAAGTAATTCGAGGGATGAAGAACGGCAAGTCGCCAGGAGAAGATGGACTCACAGCAGAGATGTTAAATGGGGAGGTGAAAACATGAAAGAGGAACTTGCGAAATTATTCTCAATGTGCCTGAGGGAGAGAGAAATACCGTCAAGTTGGAATAATGCTGTTATAATTTGTTGTACAAGAAAGGGGACAAAGAACGCGCCGAAAACTACAGACCAATTAGTTTACTGTCAGTTCTATACAAAAAGTTCACCAAAGTTATTTTGAAGCTTATTGAACGAAACTTAATTTTAACCAGGGAAGGGAACAAGCCGGATTTCGTAGTGGATTTAGCACAATGGACCACATACAAACACTGAATGAAGTTATGGAAAGGACTAATGAACTTCCACTATGTTTGGGATTCATAGATTTCGAAAAAAGCTTTCGATTCGATCTCCTTGTCAGCAGTACTTAAATCACTTGAACATCAAGGTATCTAAAATGCGTACATCAAGCTACTGCGAAACATTTGTTCGACTGCCATATCTGTCATTAGACTACATCAAGAAAGTGAAAAATTTAAAGTTGGAAAGGGGGTAAGGCAAGGAGATTCAATTTCCCCAAAACTGTTTTCTACGGTCCTGGAGAGTGTGTTCCAAAATTTAAACTGGGATGAAGTTGGAACTAATATTAATGGCGAATATCTTCATCACCTACGGTTAGCTGATATAGTTCTGTTTGCTTCAAATGCGGAAGGACTACAAACCAGAATGGTAGAACTGAATAATGAGAATTCGAAATTAGGCCTTAAAATGAATTTAAGTAAAACAAAGGTCATATACAATCAACATGCTGCAAAAAGGGAAATAAAGATTAGCGGAGAGACAATAGGCATAGTTGATGAGTATGTTTACCTAGGCCAGCGAGAAACATCGAATGCCAAGTTGAATGGTGAAATAAATAGAAGATGCAAAATGGCGTGGAGTTCGTTCGGAAGACTACACTTTATTTTCAAAAGTAAACTACCAATGTGTCTGAAGCGTAAAGTTTATAATCAATGTGTCTTACCTGTGGTGATGTACGGCTGTGAAACTTGGACATTGAATGCGCAAACGGCTCAAAGATTGAGAGTCACACAAAGAGCAATGGAGATGCATGCTAGGAATAACCAGGAGGGGCAGGAAGACGAATGGATTCGCGCACAAACAAATGTAGAGGATGTAATCAAGACTGCGAAGAAGCTGAAGTGGAAATAGGCCGGTCACTTAGTTAGACGAACAGATGGAAGGTGGACGACAAATGTACTACACTGGATTCCTAGAGAAAAGAAACGACCGAGACGACGTCCAAATGCAAGATGGGTAGATGAAATCAAGAGTTTTTCAGGAGCTACATGGATGAGGATATCAGCAGACCGAGGTATGTGGAAAGAAAAGAGGGAGGCCTTCATCCAGCAGTGGATAGAAAACGGCTGAATATGATAATCAGTTTATTGCAACAAAGTGACAGTATGAATGGGTTTCAAAAATGTGAACAGAATTGTGTTGTATAATCAAATGTAATATGGTCAGACTGAATGAATAACTAAATAGCAGGTATGAACGTGTCAAACACGCCTTATATATGTTATGTAATCAAAGTCAGTTTATTGCAACCAAGTGACAGCATGAATGTGTTTCAAACGTAAACAGAATTGTGTTGTGTAATCAAATGTAATTATGGTCACAGTGAATTAACAATGAAATGTAATTAAATCTTTTAATATAAAATCCTCCCTCCCTCTCCCTCTCTCTCTCTCTCTCTATATATATATATATATATATATATATATATAATGAAAATTCGAACGCGCGAGCTCGGAGTTTCAGTGCCATTGGTTTTTAATTATCAGAAAATCAATTCTAGGGTGGGCTAACATGGCACACGCCCTCTTTCCCCTCCTGACCCTACATTCAAAACAAAAAATACAGGGAACGACACACCATCGCGTTTGATCGCCAGTAACTTTCGTTTGATCACGTTCCATTATTACAGAATTTGATACTCAAAAATAGGCGCCTGGGGCCACAAAATAGAAATTCCCGGAATTTTTTTCTCTGAAAGTGTTCCAAATCTTTAAAATAAGGTTAGGTCGTCTTTGAACACCGGTCGCTTTCGTTTGATCGCCAAAGTTGGATTTTTATGTCTTTTCTTCCTGTGACTTTCTTAAAAAAAAAAATGCTTGCGAATAAACATGATCATCTTTAAACATGTGAAGGGCTTACTTAAGAAGCAGCTACACATTTTCACTATTTTCTGCTTTTTTTTTCTTTTTTAGTTTTGTAGGGAATTGCTAGGATAGAAGAGAAATGGAAACTCGGATTTGTTCTTTTCTCCTATGTGTTTATGTAAACGTGCTGCTATCCCTATTTACACAGAGCAAATGTTTCTTTACAGGATATACGTTGTTTCGAAATTAAATTTAAACTGTAACTCCTATCTTTCCGACGCCAAGTTCATATGATAGGCAATGGTGTTTCATGTCCCGCTTCCCACATTTACCTCTCCCGTTACTGTGCGGTATTTTATACTTGGCCATTTTCACTGAGGTTTTGCTTCCTATGCAACGTCATCTCTGAAACATGTGACTGTTTTAAGGAACATACTACCTGGTAAAACTGTGGGAAATCTAGGGGAAAAAACTCTCTCATGATAAATGGAAGTAGAGTAATAGCCTATAGACATCTTTAGCTCAGACTGAAATATGGTAGGGAATAAGATGAGGGACTTCAAAATCACAACTTTTCGAATTCAAATACATGAAATTATATAGAAATTTTGACTTTCATTGTTCATGGTGTCTGACTAGATCAGTTCACAAACTTATAATCAACTAATGAGGAGTTTCGTCTGCTGAGCAAATTAGGAGCGACAGTTCTGAATAATTGCTCAGAAAGTAGATGTGAGAGTTTCAGAGTTCATTATTAATCTTTACATCTTTTAAATGTAAACCAAAGGGGTAGTAAATATTAAGGAAGTTGAAATTGAAAAATATAGAGAACAGTTATTGTCTCGCTAATACTTTACGATTGCGAAAGTTGGTATACGACCGTAGCAGATGAACATGAATTAAGAGTGAAAATAGGGTCTTGAGAAAAATATACGGGGAGGAAACAGGAGGAGGTAACTAGGGAAATGGAGGAAAGTGCATAAAAACTAACTTCACGAACTTTACGACTCACCTATCTGATGCTGTTAGAATAATGAATTCGCAACAACTACAACTAAGGTGAACAGACCATATAGCTCGGTTGGAAAGAGAAATGAAGATTGTATTTCATCCTCATTAGTAAACCGGAGTCGGAGGATAATATTACAAGGGATCTTTATAAAGTAACACTTTTTTATCTTTTTTCCAGAGATCTTTATAAAGTAACATTTTTTTACCTTTTTTCCAGAGATTTTTATAAAGTAACTTTCTTTGATCTCTTTTCCTCCTCCGACTCTGGTTTACTAATCAGGACGAAATATAATCTTCATTTCTCTTTCCATCTGAGCTATATGGTCTGTCCAGCTTAGTTGTAACTGTTGCGAATTCATTATTCTTACAGGTAGGCGAGTCGTAAATTTCGTGAAGTTAGTTTTCATGCACCTTCCTCCGTTTCCCTAGTCACATCTTCCTATTTCTGCCCCGTATATTTTTCTCCAGACCCAACTTTCACTCTTAATTTATGTTCATCTGCTACGGTCGTATACCAACTTTCGCAATCGTAAAGTATTAGCGAGACAATAACTGTTCTCTATATTTTTCAATTTCAACTTCCTTAATACGACCCCTTAGGTTGACATTTAAAAGTTGTAAAGATCAATAATGAACTCAAACTCTCACCTCTATTTTCTGAGCAATTATTCAGAACTGTCGCTACTAATATGCTCAGCAGACGAAACTCCTCATTAGTTGATTATAAGTTTGTGAACTGATCTAGTCAGACACCATGAACAATGAAAGACAAAATTTCTATATAATTTCATGTATTTGAATTCGAAAAGTTGTGATTTTGAAGTCCCTCATCTTATTCCCTACCATATTTCAGTCTGAGCTAAAGATGTCTATAGGCTATTACTCTACTTCCATTTATCATGAGAGAGTTTTTTTCCCTAGATTTCCCTCAGTTTTACCAGGTAGTATGTTCCTTAAAACCGTCACATGTTTCAGAGATGACGTTGCATAGGAAGCAAAACCTCAGTGAAAATGGCTAAGTATAAAATACCGCACAGTAACGGGAGAGGTAAATGTGGGAAGCGGGACATGAAACACCATTGCCTATAATAAGAACTTGACGTCGGAAAGATAGGAGTTACAGTTTAAATTTAATTTCGAAACAATGTATATCATGTAAAGAAACATTTGCTCTGTGGAAATAGGTATATAAAGCAGACATCATTAGGAGTAGTAGGAACAGCAGCACGTTTACATAAACATATAGGAGAAAAGTACAAATCCGAATTTTCATTTCTCTTCTATCCTAGCAATTCCCTACAAAACTCAAAGCAAGGAAAAAAATACAGAAAAGAGCGAAAATGTGCAGCTGCTTCACATGTTTAAAGATGATCATGTTCATTCGCAAGCATTATTAAAGAAAGTCAAAGGATGAAAAGACAAAAAATCCAGCTTTGGCGATCAAGCGAAAGTGGCCGGTATTCAAAGACGATCTAACCTTATTTTAAATATTTAAAAAATATTTTCAGAGCAAAAATTCCCGGAACTTCTATTTTGTGGCCCCAGGCGTCCATTTCTGACTATAAAATTTTGAAATAATGGAACGCGATCAAACGAAAGTTACTGGCGATCAAACGCGATGGTCTATCATTTGCCGTATTTCTTGTTTCAAATGTAGCATCAGGAAGGGAAAGGGGGCGTGCACCATGTTAGCCACACCTAGAATTTATTTTCTTATAATTAAGATTCCAATGGCGATCAAACAAAAGCGACCGGTATTCAAAGAGGATCTAACCTTACTTTAAAGATTTAAAATATTTTCAGAGCAAAAATTCTCGGAATTTCTATTTTGTGGCTCAAAGGCACCCCCTTTTTGAGTATCAAATTTTGAATTAATGGAACGCGATCAAATCAAAGTGGCTGGCGATCGAATGAGGTCTAACTAGGGATGTTAATCCGCTCGGCTCGAGCGGCGAGTCTAACGCTAGTCGAGTAGTCTCTGAGCAGCGACTCGGCTCGAGCACACAGCACAACGACTCGACTCGGTTCGAGTAGGTACTCAGCACCGACTCAACTCGAGTCGTTAACATCGAAATAACTCGAAAGAAAACTTTTTAAAGACATCCTTTTCTTATCAATTCGTACTAAAAAGAAGAAAAAATAATTTTGTTTATGCATTAATAAAATGAAAAGAATAGGGCGCGTCATTTCAAGAATTCATGAAGTGACTGTATATTAGAGCGCGCTCCGTGCTTTTTAGGCATGCATAAACAAAATCATTTTATTTTTCCTTTTTAGTACGAATTGATTAAGAAAATAATGTATTTAAAAAGTTTTTTATGTTAATTTAGTTTCACTATTTGCTTTCTCTTCTCTACTAACTTTGAAACAATGATACTAGAAAGCATCATAGTCGATGTGAAGTTAGTTTATTGAACTCCTTGGCAACGTAATTTGTTGTTCTAAGTTTTCTCGGATAACTGAACAAGTACAAAACCGAGATAGCTGTGTATAAATTATCAGGTAAGATAACTTTGCATTACTATGACATCGTC
>JAGDQP010010753.1:0-47863 GCA_022664845.1 Lepisma saccharinum
AGTTAATAGAGAATTGTTACCGTTGGTACCGGAAGATATCCATCACCCAGCTATAATAATAGAAATAGTTAACAGAAAGGTCAAGAAAGAAAAGCAGAAAAGTAACACTTATTATTATAATTTTAGGAAGGCAAATTTTCTGATGTTGTGTCAGGAACTACAAGCTATTGATTGGGAATTCTTACAAGTGTATCGGAATGTTAATAACTTAGTGAGTAAATTCTATGATATTGTCTATGAAATATTTGATAGGTGTGTTCCCCGTAAAATAAGTACTGTTTCAAAGTATCCGTGTTGGTTCACCAAAGATATTATTAGAAAACTTAAGGTCAAGGCATATTATCATAAACAATCCAGGCTCAAAACCATGAACTCAGCACCTTTCTATCAAGAATTTGCTCGATTACGTAGGGAAATTAAGAAAGACATTAGAATTGCTTATAAGAGTTTTATAATTAATTCTGAAAATAATATTAATACCAACTCGAGCGAACTGTGGAATTTTATCAAAAATAAAAAAAGGCACCTATGGCCAAATGTATTAAAATTTCAAGGTCACGAGCTGTCTAGGAATGATGAGATAGGAAATGCATTCGCTCAGTATTTTCAATCGGTATTTCTATCCTCCTCTCACACATATAATAATCTTAATGGTGATGCTGTTAGTAATAGAAACGATGAAATAGGGACACTGTGCATTGACCAAATTCAACTAAAGGAAGTTGAAAATGCTATCAGAATTTGAAATCGAAAACGACAGTTGGTTCTGATGGCATACCCTCATATGTAGTTAAGGGATGTGTTGATATATTTAAATATCCCCTATTGATAGCATTTAACTTATCCCTAAAAACATGTACTTTCCCCGACAAATGGAAATCTGCCCTGGTTTGTCCTATCCCAAAATCTAATAATAGTAGAGACATTAATGACTTCGGGTCAATTGCAATATTACCAGCTTTTGCAAAAGTATTTGAACAGATCTTATACAAGAGAATTGGTAATCATATTCAACCAGTTATTTCAACTAAGCAGCATGGCTTTGTTTCTCAGAAATCCACGGTAACAAACTTAGCACTTGTTACGGACTACATAGCAAATTCGATGGACGAAGGCAAGCAAGTTGATGTGATTTATATTGACTTTGAGAAAGCATTTGACAGGGTTAATCACAATATATTACTGGAAAAATTAAATCACTATCACTTCTCACCCACTGTGATTAGGCTCCTCTATTCGTACTTAACAAATCGCAAGCAATCAGTTGTCTATAAAGAATACAAATCATATGAATATTCTGCACTCTGAGGAGTTCCTCAAGGTTCGAATCTAGGACCTTTGTTATTCCTCTTATTTGTTAATGACCTTCCTGATTGTGTGTCTGATAATGAAAAATTGTTATTTGCAGATGACTTTAAAATATATACAAAAGTCAACTCTATCGGAGACTGCATAAGATTTCAGCAAAGCTTAGATAATATTGCAAACTGGTGTGTTATTAATCAACTTGGAGTCAACATAAGTAAATGTAAAGTATTATCGTTTAATAGAAATAAAACCACTCATCAATTTGATTATTCCATTAATAAAATTGTACTAAACAGACCTACTGTAGTTAAGGATCTTGGTGTCAGTTTTGACTCGAAATTGACTTTTAACATACACGTTACAAATATAACAAATGAAGTCTTGAAGTTACTAGGATTCGTAATTAGGACGGGAAGAGTATTCAACAACATATCAACATTGGAAAAAATTTACTATGCTTATGTTCGCTCCAAGGTAGAAAATGCTTCTTCTATTTGGAATCCATATCAATTAAAACATTGCCAACAATTAGAGAAAATCCAATCAAAATTTCTTAAATTCCTGACTTTTAAAGAAACTCGAATCTATCCTGCTTATGATAGTTTCAATGCAGTCATTAAGAACTTTAATATTCAGAGCTTAGAACAAAGGCCCAACATTGCTGATCTGTTATTTCTTCAAAAAATTGTTCAAAATAAGTTAGATTGTATGGATTTAGTTTCGACATTACAGTTTCGTGTCCCATCATCTAAAACTCGCGTTAATAATACTGGTTTCTTCCACTGTAAAAAGGCAAGAACCAATATCTTGATGAGGTCACCAATCTGGAGAATTTGTACTATATATAACCAACTCTGTACACTTCACAATGATCTGGACGTATGCTATATGTCACCTAAAGAATTTAGAGATGCAATTGTCAATAAACTCTGTACAGCTACTTTGTAAAGCTCAACACTATAATTAGGCCATTGGCTGTTGTGTTGTCACTAAATAAATAAATAAATTAGAAACTTTATTCCATTATTAAAGCAACACAGATCCTCAAAATATGCTCCTGGGTTCGACAATGTAGAGAAAATATTACTAAGGAACAAAAGAAGTGCGCATGGAGATTGTGGAAAGATTTTCCAAGTGATATTACGTACACATAGTTCGCTAATATACGCGACACTGTAAATTCATACTAAGCAAAAATACTGTGAATATATTGTCTATCACAACAGAGACTACAAGAATCCATAAACTCTTCTGGTCTACAAGAAGAACAAAAAGTTATTGCATTCCAATTGAAATGTGGCATGATAAGGGCAAATATTTTCAACAAGTAGTCAACTTCTCAAACAGCTTCACTTCTCACTCCGTTTCTACCCATATACTTCATTATTTGCATTCTGTATGTTCCTACACTTTGTCTTCAATCAAAATGACTCCTCATGAAGTTCTGTCGCTTCTTTTATCTTTGACACAACGCAGATCTTTAGCTCCTAGTAATCTACCCATAATATTTCTTCGCAGCTAGCTCTCTCTCTCTCGTAAACATTGACATGTCTGGTCAACCGTTGTTTCAGTGAATGAACTTTTCCAACACTCTGGAAAAAAGCTAACATTACTCCTACACATAAATCAGGATATTTAAAAAACCGCCGGTGTCCGTGTCATTTCTTTACTACCACCTTTGTCAATAATAGATGAGAAAATAATGAAAGATCATATTTAAAATTTACTACCCCGCACATAAATCCTTCACAGCACGGTTTCTTACCCGGTAGATCTTGCTTGACTAATTTTCTGCTCTACTCTCTGATGCCATTCAATGCATCTCCAATAATTCGCAACTATATGTTGTTGTTTTTTCATCTGCCATCCTTATTTTATCTATAAATTATCTACTAGGTTTAATATTCATGGCAAACTACTTCTACTATTAGAGAACTACCTTCATAGTAGGCAACAACGTGTAATAGTCTCTGGATCTTCTTCGTGTTTCGTTTCCGTTCTCTCTGGAGTTCCCCAAGGGAGTATTCTAGGACCTCTATTGTTTTTATTATATATTAATGACCTACCCATACTGTTTTCTCACTCCTCAAGTAAGATTATCCTATTCGCCGACGACTGTAATTTTTACAGGCAAATCTCTACTCTCCACGTTGCCTTAAACCTTCAAGATGACATATCTCAATTTGTTACATGGTGCGATATCTGGAATTGAAACTAAATTCTCAGAAATGTGCAGCTCTTTCTATGTTCCTGAAAAGAGACACAACCCATCACTCATACACCATTAAAAATATAAATGTAATTATTGTTTTTCTTTCTTGGTGTATTTATTGACAGCAAACTCACTTTTCCTGAACACATTACTCATATTACTCGAAGTGCTATGAGGAAACTAGGTTAGCTCTATCGCTTCACAAAAATTCACAGTCTGCGCTTAGCTTGTTTTGCAAGGCCTATGTGTCAACTATTACTGAATATTGCTCGCCTATATGGTCCATAGCATATTCCACACATCTTACTAAGCTAGAATCTATTATAAATTTCTTTGTTGCTATAATGACAGAGTTCCGAATTACGTGAGTTCTCTAAAATGAAATTATTAAAAATATTGCGACATTGGTGATCTTTTCTTGTACAAAATTGTTATATTCAATATTCAATGTGAGACCTTATTGTTACAAATCAACTTGCGTGTACCTATCCTACGGACACAAAATGTAGCCCTTTTTTGTAAGCAAACTCAGAATATACTAAGTTCAAAGGTCACTTATATATTGGATAACTACGAAGCATAATTAAGTATCCTACAAGCATCTATCTGAGAGCACTTTTATTTTTAGGGTTCAGATAAACAAATTAAATTTGTAAATATTGTTATCTTGACGGTATTTATAATATTGTTGTTTATTTTTTTTTTCTGTTAATGTTTTGATATAAAATGCCCGACAAGTGCTGTATTTGTAACATAATTACCTGGCAACGTTGACAAAGACAATTGAAATTCAGAAGCGTGTTTCGTGATCATCTGGTTGCTGGTCAAAATCTGGAAGTATGTTACGTAAATGTGTTGTATAAGAAAATTTCATGTTGTAATACACAATGTATAATTCTAGTGCCAAATTTCCACACGATGGGCAATAAGATGTATGTTTATACTGGCACATAGACAATAATGTGGTAAAAATGGTGATATTACAGTTATTAAGACAGCGTTTAACTTCTTTACGTGCTGTTTCAGTGTTGCGGCATAATTGCATACCGCTTATATCTAATGTTGAAGTGTGCAAAAGTACAAATTTGTGGATGATTTCTTACGCACGAACTGTACATCTAGGAAGTCGATTCTGTAACATCAATGAACCGGATGATACAGACGGTGGGGCTCGAACTCCGCTAGATAAAAGTCCTCTGGGCGGAATGTTTCCATCTAGAAATAGACATCCACTAGGCAGACTGCAAGGAAAACTTAAGTTAGTGTTTACCTGTAAGAAGTGTGAAACAAAAAACGTGAAATTCATATCTAAGCTAGCATATGAACATGGCGTGGTAATAGTTCGTTGCGCCGGCTGTCATAACCTCCATCTAATCGCAGACAATTTAAATTGGTTTCCCGACCTTCAAGGGAAGCGGAATGTTGAAGAAATATTGGCTGAAAAGGGTGAAGCTGTGAGAAGACAAAGTTTACCAGAAGATGCTCTAGATATTGAATGTCTTAAGTAATAAGATTTGTTAACACATTGTTCTGGTAGAATTTTAAAGTCTATTCGTAAAGTAAAAGCCTTAGTAAACTAAAGTCAGATTGGTTTTATTTTAGATAACCGCCGAGATGTACTTCCTCATCGCTCATTTCCTAAGAGCAGTGATTTCGAATTAAATCATTATTTCTATTTATTAATTAAAGTAATTAAACGAGGTAAGCTGACCTGACAAAATCTATTAGCTATTCGTTGTTTGAATAATCCGTAGGAGTATCTGAAGTTCGGCCAAATTGATATGTTGAATCAATATATAATATCTGTGTATGTATATATAAGAATCAGGTTCTTATATAGCTCCTAGTGTGTGTCCGATAAGCTGCAATAGGTTTGTTCTATAATGAACTTATGTACATTTTGAATTACCATTTTAAGAATCGTGTATTAGAAGCAAAGTTACATAGAGAACGGTGTAAATCTGGTCCACCTATATAAAAGCGTACATATATTTATAAAACTTGAATCAGCCTTTCAGCAAGTACTCTAGCCTACTGGTACATCTATTACAATATATTTTTCTCTTCGTTTTATTATTCACACTCCCTTTTTCATTCTCGCGATGCATTAAGGTTACGTTCGATTTTCATAGGAGTAACGGAGTCTTCTGTTAGTTTGTGTAAAATAATATTTTTTTTGGCATTACTTCCAAAGTTGGTCGGCCGTCTGGTTTTCGACTAAAAGCCTGATGAAAGCTACGAAAATTTGAAAATCATCATCAGGGTGGGGATGTTCACATTAATTATTGATAATTGTTTTCTTGCATTTTTCGTACATTATCTTAAATTAGTGACCATGGGAACGTGGAGGTTAGGTAAGGTTTGGTGCGGTCATGTATATTATCAAAATATATTTTCATATTTATTATTAATAATTGCTTACTTGCATTTTCGTAGATCTCTTAAAGTACTGACCATGGGAACGTGGCGGTTATGTGTCTTTACACTTTTTGTTCTCATACACGTCACAGTTGTTTTCGTCGGAACAAAGCTTACAACACATTCTGCAAATTATTATTAGATTTATTCATCCATGACTTTCACACAGTTTCAAAGATTTTCCTCAGTATCACCGTATTGTTTCACGAGCTGTAATACTGTTAACTCACATCCGGGACAACGTTCCTGTACACCTGTAGCAATGTTCACACTATAAATGCTCATAACTTTCATGCAATCCAATCATGCAGTAACCTTCCGCCAAGTACTTCCCTCCGCTTCCCAAATAGTTCCATGTTTATCACCGATTATACAATATAATAAACTCAACTTTCGCCCTTTTTTATATATTATTAACTACACAAAAGACCAAATTATCCCTTTTTTCCCTGTAAATTTTACTAGAAACGGCCGACCAACTTTGGAAGTTAACCCTTTTTTTTTTTAATATTAAATTTATGTTTGTATCTTTAATGTCACTCACACTTGTGTTTCGAAATACAATTTCACCTTATCCCAACGTGCTGTTATGATCTTAGCAGATGTTTCTTATCTAAGAAAGCTTTGATGTGAATGGTTCCTGGAGTTACATGGCATTTCATTCAATCCGTATTGTGCTTGCTAATTGGTTGTCAGTCTTATGTGACGAAAATGCGTTGTTTTTTGTATTCTTCTGCAGTCTGACGTTTCTCGTTTTGGTGTATGGAATTAGTAAATTTTGGTTAGTGTAAGAATTTAGGTTATTTAAAAAGTTACTGTGATTTATAATCAGCTTCTGATGTGTTTCTGAACATGTGAGTTCTGCCAATGGCTTTCTCATAATTGCATGGCCTGATATGCTTTTGCCATATATACACCGCTTCAGGTTAGATAAAATTATGTTTGTTAGCTTTAGAAACATTAGTATCGAATTATTTACGATATATGCGATGTTATTGAGTCTCATCGTAGGAAGAGTGTATTTGAAGGTTTTCTTAGGTGGTCCACCTTACAAATTACTGATTTCAGGTTCGGTAAAGTTAGGTTAGTTTTCTTTAGTATTGTTGTAGTAAACTTACGATGTGAGGAATGTTACCCCTCGTAGACATAGTTTCACAAATAGGAATTCAAGTCTGTAATTGTCATCTTGTTTTAAATTTTTGTTTAATTTCTTTTTATTATGGGGGCATGAGGGGTGAAGTACCCCCATAAATTTTAAAATAGTAGGTTTTGTACTGATGTAGCTCTAATTATTGTTTTCTGTTACTGATGTATTTTTATGGAAAGGGTGAAATTTTGATCGGTTGGTAGTTTTCGAGATTATTATTTTTGTCGTATTAAAAGTTACGGCTCTACTTTAGCACTAGCAGACGGTCCTCAAATATATTACTTGTTTTTCTCATTTGCGCAAATTTTCATGTCGTTGACCAACATTGAGTTATTTTAGGTTAGGTAAGGTATACTAAGGAACTAAGATTGCGAAAAAAAATGAACATCCACACGAATACTCTATTCCACCAGTAAATTTTTCGTCTGCTAAAGTAAACCCCAGGTTACTAGTCCATTCCAGAGGGCAAGTTACGAGTAAACTGACTCTCAAGGGTTGGGCTTTTTTATTAATATGGTGAAGAAAAAACATTAATATAAGAACTCGTTCCTGGCGTCAGTTTCCTCGAAACTTTCCCTCTGGGTGGCGGACCAGTTATCTACACCATTGCCGGTGCATACATGCCTGCTCATTATCAAACTTTATATTACCTGTGTCTATTGAGCTTTCAGATAATTTTTACTTTATCTTCCCCCAGATATTGAGTCATATGCATGCTCTGTACCACTGTTTCCTTGTAATTAATTATCACAGACACTTCTATACACACACAGCGTCAACCAGCAATGGGCGGAAGTATATATCAACAGGGTCATTTCAGTTTTCACTTGGCGTTGGCTTGAATTTTAATATTATTTATGCATCTTTCTTTTATATTAATATAGAATCGTGATTGTAATGAAAGAACTTACGTGTCAGTTAGTACAAGGGCGTTGTATGTTCTCTTTTTTCCAACAACATGTGATATTTTATTTTATTCTTTCGAGTGTATGATTGCTCAGGTTCAACTTCCCATTATAATAGCGTGGATGTGTAGAATTGCATCAGATTAGTTTCGATGTTGGAGTAGCCTACTCGCAAAGAGATTTGTGTCCCAAAGATGGTTGACAAGGTGAACCTGTTATAGCTTCCGATTCCCTTCCATAGGATCGAAGTGCTTCTACCAAGAAATAGATTAGGTTATAGTCCCAGCAATATCATTACAAGCCCCAAAAGATTAAATTCATAAGATACTGCCATTCCACACACACCTCCTGTCGAGATTCACACAATAACCGCAGGATACCTGCCGCGCTGAAACCTTCATGTAGTGTATGTAGAAGGCAACATATATATTTTTCAGCTAGCGACAAAATTGTGCCGTCTGAATGGGGGATAACTACAGTGAGAAAGTGAAAATAATCGCGAGTCTCTGTCTGTGTGTGTCTAGCCTTGCCAGTCCATGTGTTGTTTTTTCTTTTATAAAAAGAAAAAGGCGAATGTTAATTAAATATATATATATATATATATTTGGTGTAGTAAAAAGTAATCCATTATTTTTGCATGTTATTGAAGGCTTGACTTACCATAGTTAGAATGATCCGATTTAGGTCACATATGCGCCGTTTTGTTCGATAACGTGTTGCCATTTGGAAGGTAATATCATGATGCCTCTCTCATAGAAGCCCTTGTCCCTATTGGCAAAAAATTGAGACAGTCGATGTTCACAAGCCTCTCTAGAAGCTAATTTTCCACCAGCAAACGTGTTCGCCATGGACAGGAACAGATGGTAATCACTCGGTGCCAGGTCCGGACTATAAGGTGGATGCATAAGAACTTCCCATCCAAGCTCCCGGAGCTTCTGGCGAGTCACTATCGATTTGTGTGGCTTGGCGTTGTCCTGGTGGAACACAATGCCTCTCCTATTGGCCAAAGCTGGCCGCTTCTGGGCGATTGCTGCCTTCAGACGGTCCAACAATTGTTGACAGTATAGTTCCGAGTTAAGGGTTTGGCCGTAGGGGAGCAGCTCATAGTAGATAATTCCCTGCCAATCCCACCAAACACACAGCAAAACCTTCCTGGCCGTCAATCCTGGCTTGGGCACCGTTTGCGCCGGCGCACCGCGCTTCGACCACGACCGTTTTCGCGTGACGTTGTCATAAGTGATCCACTTTTCATCACCAGTCACCAACCGCTTCAGAAATGGGTCGTTTTTGTTGCGATTCAGCAGGGATTCGCAGATGGAAATTCGGTCCATGAGGTTTTTTTTGCGTTAACTCGTGTGGCACCCATACATCAAGCTTCTTTGTGTATCCAGCCTTATGCAAATGGTTCCACACGGTTTTTTGTGCAATGTTTAGCTCTTGGGCAATCGAAACAGTGCTTACATGACGGTCGGACGCGACAATGTCCATGATTTTATCGACATTTTCGACACGTGGCCTTCCAGTGCGTGGTACATCTTTGACGTCAAAATTACCGGAACGGAATCGACGAAACCAAAATTGCGCGTGATTGGCTGTTACAGTATCAGGACCATAAACACTATGCACATTTGCAGCCGCCTGGCTTGCGTTTTCGCCTTTATCGAAGAAAAACTGTAAAATATAGCGTATTTTCTCTTTGCTAGTGTCCATTTTGACGCGCTCACACAACACTGAGTCAACTCATCACAACTATCTGAACAGTGTTTGTAGTACGCAATCTCATCGTTTGAACGCCATCTCGTTGAACCTGATCGGACTTATACAACGCGAGATACAGATCACTGAAACATTCTATTGGAAAAATAATGGATTACTTTTTACTACACCAGATATATGTCGCCAGAAGCCATGAACCGAGGGGTGGCCGAGAGGTTAGCACGGTCGTTTTTTGTTCTCGTAATCACGGGTTCATTTTCCGTCGTTGTCTGTTGGATGTTCGGAGCACCTCCCCACAAATGTTCGTATCGTCCTAGAATCTCACCAGCTCGTTTAGGACGTTAATAATTATCCACTCACCTAGGCAGTTTGGTAACAAAGCTGCAGAGAACTTGCAACGAGCTGTGAGGTATTTTAGATGTCTTCTGCATTCGTCAAGTGTTTAAATGGTAAGGTGCTTTTTGACCCCCAAAATAAAATATATCACCGAATACTAATAGGAGGGAAAAAAATTCACAGATTGGAATGACAGAATAGAAGAAAACAAAAAGAGATTAGACAGTTTCAAGTATATATTTGCTAGTATCTTCATATTTTTTTTTAGTATTATAGTATTACTTACTATTTGCATGTACATTAGTACTCATGTAGTCATGGTACTTTATTATTTTCGTGCGTGGATACGCAGCTTTACATTTTCATCCTCCAACATACACATAAACGTTATACAATCTTTGAGTATAAATTGCTTTTGAGCAGTTTGTGAAGAAGTCAATTAATTTTGATACAAATACACGAAGTAGGTAATGTTACGAAGCAACAATTTTTGTTTTGTAAACAAAAACTGGATTTTCTGTGTGTGTTTTTTTAAATGTATTTGTAATACGAAACTGTAAACTTATAATGTGAATTGATTTTCTATGTTCTTTTTCTAAAATGTCACCAATCAAATAGTCTGTTAAGATTCTAGGTTGATCACTTCGGTCGTGGTTTGCATAATGAAAGCCTATCTTCACGTAAGGACTTAGAGGTAAATTTCAAGCTTACGTAAGATTCAAACCACAGAATGGAAAAAAATACTGCACATTATTTCTACTTAAAAAAAATTTAATCAATCGACCTTGACTTCAATAAATGTGCTATTAAGTTTTCTTTCTCTTCGTCGGGTCCGGCTTTCATAAGAGTTTTAAGGGGGACCGTGGTTAAAAAAAGGGTTAAGGTTTTGTCCATCGGTTCCAGACTGCTCTGAAACCTTATTTTCAGTAGTGTGTGAAGGCTCGAGGATGCAGACTTTTGAACATTGATTGCTTTTATAGCAAAGACGTTTTGCACAAAAGTTTATTTAATATCTTCAAAGACCAGAAGTACGGTATTGAATTTCGTGAGCTATAATTTGCATAATTCACAGTTTTCAGAAACGAACTAATGATTCTTAAGTGTAAATCTTCCATATTTACGACATAGGTAATGAAGTGTGCCATTAACTGTGAATTAAGAGAATTGTGATAATTTGAATTACTCTTTTAACAACTAGATTTAAATGTATGAACTCGTGATTTCATTCCAGGGCACTATTAAGCAATTTGAAAATAAAGCTGTAAAATATACGAGGAAGACGCTTAGCAACGCAACGCCGTGCTTCGCGCTTGATTCACCTTACCTCACCCGCCTATCGTCTCGTGGTTCTTCGGTAACCATAGGCCACACATTTAGTTATAAAATAGCTTAATAGACATATTTGAACACCAGGGCTTGGGGGACGTTTTAAAGAACCACCTTCATTATTAGTTTATATAACAGTTGTGGAAAGAAATACGGAATGTATTCAGCAATAAACCGTGCTACGTGCAATCATGGAAGAGCTACGGTCTGGGTAGGTGACTGAAGTGCGATGTCGGCCGACAAGCGCTGCGTTCTATTACTAAACGTATTCCCTGTACCTTTCGGTTTACATTTTAGGTACACCCAGGCTTATACAAATGACCGATCTAAAAGTTTATTATATATTTTTGGAATTGTGGTGCGATATTGCTTCGAATTTAAATTTTTATCATAGTCCATTTTCAATAAATATTAGTGTACCTTGTTTATCCGTCCATTTTTTTCGATCCTTTGATAGCCAAGTTATATCAAAAGGGACCTTATAAATTTCGTTCAGTCTTTCCGTCCGTCCAGGTCCAGAAATTAAATCACAGGAACTACAAGGTGTAGAGAGACACTTGAGGTGTTGGGAAGACTGCTGGACCATCTTGAGTAATACAGCGTTTCAGTGTTCCTAACTCATTAAGAAATCAATTGTTGAAAATGCTTCCTTTCCGTTATAACTATATATACCAAACTTGGCGTAAACGTTATTCCACACGATAGGAAAATACCGTGTGTCCACGTCCCCAAACACCGCAATTTCCAGTGTTGCAAACTTATTTTCTATAAAATTGTTTTTTTTTTTTTTTACTTGTTTCCATTACGTTATAAGTAGCGGCACCAAACTTTGCATAAACATTATTTGACACAATAGGAACATAGTATGAGTGTCCTCATCAACAAGTATACCGTTGTCAGTGTTGCCAGCTTGTCTTGAATATATATATCATGAACCGAGAAGTGGCTGATGTGTTGTAAAGGTCTTGGTTAGATTAACTCAGAGCCGCCAGAACAGTCTTGATTGGTACAGTGGATCAGCGTTGCCAGTTGATCGTTTTTAAGTTCTATTCTTGAAATTATTTCCATTCCGTTCTCCCTATCTGTACCAAAATTGGCATAAACAATATTAGATACAACAACAAAAATCATCCCTTTTTATAATGTTGGTTAGCGTCTCACCTGAAGCAATAGAATGAAACATTTCAGATTTGAGTTTAGTGACCTCTGTTTATTTTCTACGATATGATCGGGGCTGCCCTAAATTTTTGTGATAGGATTTTCTAAAATAAGAATTAAATGTTTTCTGGTACTGCCATGATCAAACACAAGCCACACTTCCAAAACATGGAGTACACCGTTCTCCTTCTACACAGTCAAGTGCCCGATATGACTCAGGTATAGCACGTGCTGTCTACTTCACTATTCGCTCTTCAGATGCCATTATTGCAGCGCTCATCGCACATACGACATTACTTATTGGATAAGCTGACAACCATTATGCAAACACCAAATGTCACCATGTAGGATTTTCAAATAATTGCAAAAGTCTTAATTGGAACACTGATATATTATTCAACAATATTTCACTCGATCTAACTTCAGCTTCATCAGGCGCGTTAAAAAGACAACGATGATAAACGTACATTAAAATAAAAAGTCAATTTGTTATGTAAACCGAACAAATATAAGTTTTCAATGAAGTAAATTGTTGATATAATGCTAAAAAAAAAACAATGTTGAGGAGGGGGGCGCGTCTTCTCGCTGGATCCGCCACTGCTGTGACTCTACCTCTGGTAATGTTTAGTGCCCGTTTCTTCCTTTTATCTTATAAAGCTCCGAATGAAGCTAAATTGGATCATATAAAATATGGTGGCGTGTTTTTCAGCGTGTCCAGATGATGATTAGTATTCTGCCCGAATGCTGGTCCTGACCCGAAGTTTCCTGGACAGAGTGAACCGATAATGATTTGTCATTGCCTTTCATCGGATAAAGATGACGTTCCAAGGAAGAAACCTACAGTTTAAATTGGGTTCCGAGCCACTTGTGTCCCTACCAGAAATCGTACCTGGAACCGCTTTATTACAAAGCAACGAGCGTTACCACTCACGCATATAGGACTTTTTGATTTCAAATTGGTGAAAGTGAAAAATAAACTTATTTAGGGTCCGAGGTGCTTGCGCTTGGATCATGAAGTATTTCACCACTTTTGAAAGTCAAAATGAAGAAAGAGCAATATCTTCCCCATGATTATGGTAGCATATGTCAACAGATCTCGTACGAGTTGTGTAGGAATTGACCAGAGGAAGTGTATCTATCAGTAATATAATGTTGGTACAGGTAGTGTGCGGATGAGAAACTGAATTTTTGAACTTGGCAACGTGTTGACATATCTCAAATTCCTGTCGGCGGCGTTTTCCCCTTGCTGTTAGAATTACACCTACAATTTAAGCTACACAGTTACATCGTGTGTAGTGATGGAAATAGAAACTAAAAATATGAAATTACATGCGCAGATTTTTACCCCATGTAGCCATATGTAGAAAATTCAATGGACACATATTCGAGGTATAGAGGTACTGCGCTAGGATATAGAGGTACTATATGAGTGATGAGTTTTCACCCTTCCTCTCCGTTGTGTACGAAGGTGGCCTCATAACGTATACGCTATTTTATTCTTTGCTCCCTGGCAAAACAAATAAGACCTCATTTACTGCTTTGAGTCACAGTTATTTAAAGTGAACCCTACGCAATGACGCAAACAGTCTCCCGGTCGTTACGGTTAAACATACATGAATATATGCACTAAACCTCTCTAAGCTGACATCTAACTTGTCAGCTTAGAGAACTGACATCTAGCTTCATATTAATTTGTAAGTTCTAGTGCGCTATGAACTTAGATTTTTGATAGTGCTCTTAGTTTTTTAATATTTTGAAAAATGTTAAAAATGGGGGGGGGGGGTTGGAGTGAAGAGCCTTCTTAAGCATAAACATTCTTTGTTAGTATGTCTTCTGCTCTTTTCTGATTGCAACATTCTTTTTCTTGCTATTAATGGATAAAGTTTTTATACTTAATTTGGGGTGTATATTTAGTTCATATTGCTATGCCAGAAGTTTTGTGGCACACCTAACAAATGTATTCTTCTCAATAAATGTATGAGAATCAATGGTCTGGATGAACGATTTTACTTTACCAAGTCGTCTAAATGAATTTCTGAAATAATCTCTCTATATAAAATTGAAAGTGACTATGTTTGCATTATCATCACGCAAAAAGTGCTTGACCGATTGGAATTATTTTTCGCACATGATCAGACACTGGATCGGACTCAGAAGTCATAATGTCACTTTGATTATAAAATTATTATCTTCAGAGATAATAGACCATCTCCACTGAATTCCAATGGCGGTAGTAAATAATGGAAAACTTTAAAGCAAAGCACGCGGCAACCCACACTGCAATGTTGTTCGACGGGTTGACTACCTCCAAGTTGTCACATTTGGCAGGACTATCAATTCATTAACAACGGCTACCTTAGGTAAAGCACCCATAACAAAGCTGATTGTGGTGCCAGCGATGAAATCACTTGCATATATCCATGCACAGAAGCAAATTAATAAAATATTGTATACTTTTGTAATGACTTGCACCATATCACTGAAGCACTTTATGGCTATTGTGTTGATTGGTTGTTGAATTGATCATTTGATTGGAGGTCTCAATTGAACTAGGAGCTGCCAACAATGGCATCAGATTGGCCCCGCAGAAAGAATTGGGACGAAGTTGTCTCTGGCCTTAGTGAAGGTACTGGCACTTCCGTGGTGTGACGGAGAAAAAAGGCTTGCTCTGACCAAACCTCTTGAGCAGTGTTCGAAGTGGGAGAGAAACAGAGACGGTATGTTTTCCTAATACTTGCCTCGACATATCAAAAAGTGATATATAACAACACGCATATCGTGTGTTTCAGTGACGGTACGCTTATAGCTCTCAAAAACCGGAGCTGGTATGCCATACCGGTGCATACCGCCTCACTTCGACCACTACGTCTTGAGTATAAAAGTTGCAGTTTCTACTGACTTGGACACATGCAAGGATATATCACCAAATTTTATATATCTACCTGAGGATTAATTTGAAATATTTTAGCCCGAAATCTGGCATATTTCAGCGAACAGCCATGTTTCGGTCCCTTTAAAATTTCCTTGCTGCAGTTTTCATTCCCCCAGCAACTTGCTTCCTCAATTATATCATCAACTTCCTCTTTTTTTTTTTTTTTTTAATTCAGTTTTGGTCATATTATTCCCATCAGTAAATTGTGATTCAATGCTATGTTTTTTTTCATATAGACACACTATTATTTGGCCTAAACATTGTGGTAAATTGCAGTCTTCGATTCAATTTCTTCACAAAAATATTTTGGTTTCAAAATTCAAGTTTTTATAGTTAGTTATCTTTCAGGCTCATTTTTAGAATGATGGTATTGTTTTTGAGAAAACATATTTCACAAACTTATACTTCGGGAGCTACACAACCGTTTTAGCAACTGCTGTGAAGCCTTACACAACCAACCGCTCCGTCCGTTTGTCGACAACTTTCAACTCAGGTACTACTGGGGTTAGGATAGTGGTTGAGATGTCGTTGGGAAGGTTTCCGCGAGACGAGTTCTAAACCATATAGGTAATCCAGATCACGGGGCGAGATATGGGAAAGTAATTTTCAACTCAGGAACTACTAGGGCTAGGAAAGTGGTTGAGGTTTCGGCGAGACGAATTCAAACTTGTTTAGATCGTTCGGGCAGTTCCGGAGATAGGGAATCAATTCGTAACTTTTCAACTTCTAAGGCTATCAAGGTGGTTGAGGTGCCATTGCAAAGGTCTCAGCGAGACGAGTTCAAAACCATATAGATAATCCAGATCGTAGGGACGAGCTGTGGGAGGTCATTTTGAACTCCGGAACTACTAGGACTTGGAAAGTGGTTGAGGTTTCGTTGGAAAGGTTTTGGCAAGACTAGTTCAAACTCGTCCAGATACCGGAAAGGTGGGGGAGAGGAGATTTTCAACTCACGAACTACTAGGCATTGAAAGGTGGCTGAGGTGTTGGAAAGGTCTTGCTGCTGAAGAATGGCGGTAGCAAACATGCACAGGCTCCACCTCACTTATTTGATTTAGCTCGTATATAGCCGCACGAGCAAAATACTTCATCCGCCATATTGGAAACATCGCCTCCGGAGAGCTAAGCTCATAATATTTTTTTGTGTTATCAGGCATACATAGGGTTACCAACTAGAAATTGTCAAATGCAGGACAAAACTCCGAAAAAATGCCGGACACAATGAATTTGCAGCAATGAACATCTTTTTTAGGCACAATCACGTTCGTTATGTACCTTTTTATCTAGTGGTGAACGTTTTGCGGAGGTTAAAGACAAAAATATTACTTGCTAATTTGCTGGTTGGTACTAATTTTTTGTACTTTTCGCAATTTCGCGAACGGAGACAAGAATAGTCGAGTGCGATATATCGACAATACCACCAAACACGTACCCTAGTAGTTAATAAATGTGATAAATTACCGCTCGTGACCATAAAGTTTACCGTAAATAACACAAACAATGTTGATTTAGGTGTACTAATGTGTTAATTTTATTTTTATAATGCTGGACTTTTTGAAGAAAAGGACAAATGTCGGCCTGACATTTCTAAAAAAAAAATACAAAAAAAATGATACAACCAGTGTTGGATGTTTACCGTAGAATGGCCCATCTGTCAAATAGTTCGGTGTTTTTTTTGTAAAGTAAAGCAATCGAAACTAATCCAGTGTTTGTTTCGACCAAGCAAGTTTTCTCCGTCGTTCATTTTTGACAGTAGTAAAGAGAGGAATAATTGACGTCACATGCCCACTTTCGCCATGTGCTCGTCATTAAGTAAACCAGTCTGCTTCCGACCGCATTCCTATTCACATTTTCTCTCGAAATGAATTTTACCTTTTTACCACTTGATGAAGTCTTATAGACTACATAAGATATTGTGGATTTTTTATTTCGACGTGTTCTGGTTGCGTTTTGATTCTTTTTATTTTATTGTATTTATTGTCTTAATAGCAGTTGAAGCCTTCAGAGCATCGTGTCCTAATCGTTTATTGTGTCCGTTGCAAGGTATCATTCCGGTATTTACCTAATATGAGAAAAAAAAAGCAAGACGGCTGGCTCCGAGTCACTTTCTAGTTATATCTTTTAAGAGGTGAGCGTGAGAGTCCGATTGATATCGCAAGACCACACCAAACTAATAACAGTTCCGGTTATATTTATCTCAACCTGAGTTAGGCTTGCACATAAGAATATTTTGTTTCCAAAATTAAATAGCTACTTCCTTAAGTGACATAATAGTGTACCAATTTTCTTTCAAAGTAAAGAATCCAAGAAGTTTCATACAGTGTTCCTTTCGTTTAGGAAAATCTTAGGCAGGGAAACGAGTGACAAGTCGCCGAAATTTCCCAAGAATGTAAGTATAATAACTCATTACCAAACAAACAGTTTCTGGGCATGATTTATTTGAAAGTGTGTAATTATTGATGTGCATGATTTTCTCTCATGATAATAAAAGTTTTGAGGACGATTTTCTATAAACAAGTCATTGCTTGTAGAGATATGCTAATGTAGAGAGAGTGTAGAGAAAAGACTAATAATAATAATTATGAAAGAGGTAACCCAGCATCATTTGTATGTTGAAATCCAAGAGGCAGGTAGTGCATATACCAGTCAAATCGTGGGATTTTTATAATTATTTTTCTATAAGCTCTTTGTGAAAATCTAACAAGTAAAGCTATGGATAGTTCAAACTGCTCTTTCGACATAACTTGGTACAGGAGTTGATTACATCAGGAAACCACCAGAAAGCATGATTAAAAGTGCTTTCTCCATAAAGACGGGCGCAGTGGCCAAGTTTTATTCAGAAGAATATGTCGGAAAACACATGAATGGTTATTGGGTCAGTTGTATCTTTCAGAGGGTAGGTTTGCCATGGCCGTCATCTTGAATCTTGCTCGATTATTTTTTTTTAAATGGGAAGGGAGCCATCTAATATATCAATCCAGGTTATAATTTTACCAGAAATATATTGGTGAAGTAATTTTTGGCATGAATGCATTTTTAGAGAGAAAATGAGATGTGACATTAGTATGTTAATTGAAAAGTCTTGTTCAGACAGTGCAAGAAATGAAGACCCAATTCATACGTAATGAGTATTGAGACAAGGATTTTACAAATAATCTTTTTTTTTTTTTTCTTCAGATATAGATTACATTATAAGTACTGATTCTTTTGAATCAAACCTTTGGGCCCTGCACCCGTGTTTATAGACGAACGCACTTTTAATCATACTTCCTGGAGGTTTCCTGATGTACCCTATCCATCTACCAAGTTTTGTCGAAAACGCAGTTTGAATCATCGATAGGTTTATTTGTAAGAGACCCGTACTTTGTATGCTTTTATTATTACTATTTTCGCGAAAAAATAATTCTGACGAGAGCAGCTCAAAACGTGGTATGGCATACTATTTTTGAGAAATCCTGCACAATTTTTTTTCTGCAAAAAAAATAAATAAATTGCTTATGATAAAAAAAAAGTCGTCGTCCATATTTGGACGCTATTTTCTTAGAAAATGCATTCTAAAAAAGGTTAAGATTGCTCAATATAGTCGAGATTTTTATGTATTCTTGAAACTGACCAACTTCTATAATTGACTAGCCATTTGGTTTAAATTTAACGGGTTTAGATTTCCTGCAAAAATAATTACATTCGCGAGGCAGCTCTTGAGGTAATGAATTTGACGAGAGATGAGAGGAATTTTCGGTGACTAATCCAGCCTCTAACGTCAAATTCGCAGCTCCGAAAGTATCTTGCTAAGTTTTTTTTTTATGCCTCGTCGATTATAGAGCAATTTCAGTTTTGATAGCACGTAAGATTAATCCATAACTACACTGAAAAATCTATTTTTTAACAATGCTATTACTGAGAAAATTGCATTCAAATATGGCCGACTTTTCAAAATAACCAATTCTTTTCAGGAGACATGTAGCTATAAAATCTAATTCAGTGACTAGTCGATTATCAAACTTGGTCAGTTTTAGAACACGTAAGATTCTCAACTCAACTATACTGAAAAACCGATTATTCTGATAACGAGCTTTCTGAGAAAATGACGTTTAAATATGGCGAACTTTTAAAAAGCAACCGAATTTCCGTAGCTGTTGCAGTGAATGTAAACAGTCCTCCTTAAGTTATATTTTTAATAAAGTACTTTTAATTGGTTAGTCAATATTGTATCAACAAGAACGTACTTCGTTACGAAAGACAATAAAAAAATTCCGAAAGGTTGGATTTTTTTTTAAGTTGGCAGTTTCTGTACACCCTGTACAAACGACATAGGAGTAATCTTTTAACATCACGAACTACACACAAATATCTATCGTGTAAAAAAAAGAAATGACTTCTTTATGTTAACTGGTTGCTAAGAAATGAATTTTCAAATATAGTACAGTTTACCACGTTTTGAGTTTCAATAATTTATTAAATTTTGAAAAGGAATATCGGTGAAGGATATAATAAATAGGGGCCCCTTAAATTTTCATAAAGAACTCATGGGGAAATAATTATCAAAATCTAGAAATTCACCTGTAGAAATACATGCAGAAATACCTTATGAAGAATGCCTGGACGAGCAAAAATGAATGTGAGAAAAGAACAAGACCAGAAATAAGCCTTAAAAAGGATATTGAACGATAAGGTCTAAAAAGCTGGAAGAACAACGAATAAAAAATCCGAAGAACGAAAAAGATCGGAGATTATTGTGGCAAAAATGGAAGACCTAAAGAAGAAGAAGATCTTCCATTTGAAATTTTAGACATTTAGCGTTCTTCATCGTGATGATATTAACTTTAATGACATGAAATGGTCTCTGTATATCTTAGGGCTTGCGCACCGCCTACACGAGAAACTACGTTTTAAAATAATACATCATGGTTGTATTTTATGATACTAATAGTAGATACATATTGCATTTATTCTGTTTGAACTTCCTAGCTAGTGTTTTGTTTTCCTAATATATTTTTTTTAACTACCCTACATTGATACTAGATAATATCGCGACTGAAATATGCAGCGAGCCCGCGTCATTCACGTGCGTGTGACGTAATACGAGGTCTATAAGTAAAGTGGAAGGGTGTAGATAACTGGTCCACACTCTGTATAACTGACTTTAGGTTAGTTTTCGTTAGGAATAGTAAAACAAAGGTACTAATTAAATAAGAAATGCGACCTATTCCTATCGACGCCGTTGTTCATGAGAAAAACTGAAACTTGTTGATGTAAAAGCATAGGGTGGACCAGTTATCTACACACTTAACAAGTAAAGCTACCAAATCGCTGATTCCAACATCCAACGTGGTTGTTGATAGAACATCAGCCTGCTAAGTAGCAGACCCGGGTTCGAATCTCGGCGGGATCAATATTTTCGCTTTTTCTTTCAAAATACATTTCTATATGATCATATTTATTATTAATATATGTTTCCTTGCAATTTCTTGTTAGGTAACGTTTGGTTAGATCAGGTCGAGTTAGCTTTAGTTTGCTTTTAAAGAAAAAACCTTGATCATCAAGATCACATATTTCCGGCGCGAGACCCTCGTCCTTGATATGTTTATTAATATGTATTCCAATGGAGCTTGATCAGGTGAAAAATTTACATTACAACAACCAGAAGTAGGAGTCACAACAAGGTTAAAGACTAAACCGTGGTTGACTCACGAATAGTTAAGAGCTCAGGTACACCAGATGTAGATTTTGTAAGTAAACTAACATGAGAGTGGCTTCAAATGCGTAATTCGACTGTTGTTCTGGCTAAACTGAAACACTACAAGAATTTTCGAAAGGTTTTGCAGTCAGAAACTGCGAAGAAAAATCCATAGGTCCGGCACGACAAGTTTCACCAAATAAATACAAGCTAAATCAGTCCATCCTAGACAAATGAAATATAATATTAAGCTAATTTCTTTTTGTGTGTCCTCAACCTTTGCACAACAAAAAATATTTAAACAGAAGTTGACTTCATAATACGGGTATGGCAACAAAATTGATGTGATACGTACCCACTATTTAAATGATACCAGCGGTCACAATCAAAATAATCTAAAACCAGGAAAAAGAAAAGTGAAGAGAACAAAGATGCCCGGATAGGTTTGCCCTTGTACCAAGCTGTTACCGAAAAACTGAAAACAGTTTTTGTCAAAAATAAGTTGAAACTCGCCCTGAAACCCCTGACAACATTAAATAAAATTTCACCCAGTTTTAAACTTACTATATTCCATCGAGTTTATCGGAATAACCAAAAGGATCCTTAACACTAGGGCCACGGAACATATTAGAGATGCCAAAAAGAATAAGTTTCCCACATCTTGCCTCTCACAACACTTGGAAACTACCACACATGAAATAACTGATGCCTAGATATTGTACAAATCAGGTTCCCATAAAGAACGAATGGTTTATGAAAGTATCCTTATTTATAAAAACAACCACTAAATTTAGATCAAGGTATGTTAAATAAATCGTGGTTTGACATAATAAATAAAGCAACATCATATTTTCTAAAACATTTATTCGTTTTTTAAAATAATAAATATATTTATACACATAACTTCCCAGACATAACCAAACACACGGTTGTTCATCGAAGTCCTCCTGCTTTTACTATCTGGCAACAGCATTCCATTTCGCAACACACTATGGCAATATTGCATCTACCTTGTTTACGCCCAGGGCCGCCATTTTTTATTTTACCTGCAAAGAAAACTGACAAAAGGTTATTTCTGCGGACGGCTTCTTTTATTCCCTCAGCTTTTTAAGCTTTCTTCACCTGAGGAAGCCAATGCATTATTTGGCGAAACTTGTCATGTTTTTAATCGCCATTTTGTTAGAAGATACGATGGCAGAGAGGAAAGTGTACCATATTGAAGATAAGCCTATAATTTGGTCCTCGCCATGTAAACTTACATTAGACTAATTTTCTGTTTAGTTAAAATCGACTGACTAAGCTATTAAACTAACCTATTTCACAAAAACACACAGTACATACAGTGTAACAATTTCAGTATTCAATCGACGCTTTCTTCAAACAAACACTACTGAACGCTATATAAATGCGTGCATAATACCTTCCTTATAATAATGCGTGCATAATACCTATAAATGCGTCCTTTTTTCATCTTCCACCAATCAGGTTCCAGAGACAGTTCACTTCCTGAAGGTAAAACAAACTTCAAGCGAAAACCTTTTGTAAACATTTCCTTTCCTCATACCTTAGCACAGGTCACGTCCCTACTCACCCCTTCCCCCTTCTTCAAGAGCTATAAGTACACTATCTCAAGTTCGTTACAGAAATACTACACAAAATAAAACCTTAATCAACGCTCTGTTAAATAATACAGAAAGAAAAATTAAGTTTCACAAAATACCAGTCCTACACATTGCTTACTCCAGTCCATATCCAAAGCCTAATACTCGGACCCGGAAACTTGTTATTTATGTACCTTTTCTTAATTTTCTTCTCTCTTCCCTGTCCAGTATTCCTTCCAATTTTTCACTTCTATTCAACCCACTGTTCCACTTCGTCGCTTTATCCACCGTTTCTTTGAATCTTCTTGGATCTTTCCACTTCTAACCAACTTTATTTCCTCCTGCTCTAGTATCTGAGCCCCTTTCCAGTCTATTACAGGTTCCTTTCCCTGGACGTGTTTGTAAACAGCGTTCCTGTCCCTTTTTATCCTGACGCTGCCCTTGTGGTCAAGTCTCTCCTGTAATTTCAGTTTTCTCTTACACCGCCTCACAATTCATACACGGGATTTTCGTCCTTTTATGCATCTTTGTTCTTGTTCCTCACTAAGTCCAAAATCCTATTTCCTCCCGTCCTTTACGTTTTCACTGCTGCCTTTCCCAAAAGTCGCTTGATTTTATCCGTAATTCTTTTCCCTCTTTTTCTTTTTTTCTCCTTTATCTTCTTATTCCTTTTTTCCTTCTGTCATCTTCACTATATCCATTCACCTTCAGTTGTTCCCAAAACCTTTCCACATTTGTCTTCTGTATTTAACTTCTCTATTCCTTCCTCCATGTTCCTTATGAAATTTACTTTGGTCACTTCTTCAACACCATTTCTCTTGTGACAAAAAAATCTTATGAAACCATGAAGTTCCAGAACTTCTCTTTCGTTTTCTGAATCCTGATATACAAGAAATTTAATACTTTGTTTTCTTCAACCTCACCTTCCAAATCCAAAAGCACCCCCTTACGTATATCATTGAGCTCCTTAGTTCATTGATCTAATGATTTTCTAGATCCTTTCCATATACCTAGTCAGTCATCCACCTGCAAACAGAAGCAATCAGACCTTTCCTTTCTATATCATAATCATCTTCAAATTATTCATCATCAGATCCACTAGGTTCGGGGTGGTCGTTAAATCAGAGTGCTCTTACCGTCCTTATAATTAATTGTATTTTATCTTAACTAGATCCACTGGGTTTATACATGATACTACACTGTCCTTCATTTGCACACGTTATCTCATTACCTATTCTACAAACCCATTCTCTCATATAGCTTTTACAACATTTTTTGCATTGTATCACTATTCATCCTACCCTTCTATGATTCTCTTTCCCATTATTTGCTACAAGGGGAAAAGTAAAAGGACAAGTAGGAAGGTGGTTTATTGCTTAGAAATTTACCTTGGAGGATCAGACCGAATATTGCCGAAAAAGAAAAGAGAGGAATGATAAGCACTATGGCTAAAGAAGAGATTATGGACCACAACCGGATAAAGGTGATGCGGTGGTAGTGTTTAACAAGAAATTATATGAGAAAAATCAAGAGGAATTAAATGATGGAAGATATAATGAAGCAACAGAAAAAAGTGAGGAAGAGGAGATCTAGAAGATGATAGTGGAAGATTGAAGGATGAGAGGATTCAAGAAACTTAGAGCGTAGATTGTGGAAGATGAAAGATTTCCCAAGGATGATTCGCAAGAAGGAGGTGAAGCTGAGAACGGTCCTGAACTGCAGGAACAACAAGTTAGAGAAGAAAATTAAGAAAATAGCGCAGACGTTATGATAAGGTTAGGAAAGTAAAATAATAATACTGTAATAATAAATAAAAGGTGAATTAAACAGGTTGTCAAGTGAATAGAGAAGCTAGGTCAGGAGACTGATGTTCAGTGTCGATGCGCAAAACGTTTCTTCTGATGTAACTCCTCTAAGGTCTGTAAGCGAAGTGATGGCACACAGAAAAAAGATGGGAAAGAGAATTAAAGGATAGTGATAGCATGTGGAATTCTGTAGAAGATGTATGAAAAATTTGATAAATTTTCTATTTTGGGACCATTTTAGTAACTAATAACTTCGGCCTGTCTCGAGTCCATTAGCTGTTAAGTCTCGAAAATCCACAAATATCCATACCTTAGCCGTGATTCGAACCTAGGATGGCGCCTCAACCCACACGACTACCAGATCGGCTAGAAGCCGTATGAGAGAATAGGTTTTGTATTATAGGTAATGAGATAGTTTTGTTTCAAACAAGGACTTAGTATAGGGTCGTGTATAAGCCCAGTAGATGTGGTTAAAAGCAACTAACATAAATTATATGGGTGGTAACAGCACTTTGACTAACGCCCGTCCCGAACCCAACGCCATAAGTAAATTTCTATATGCAGATGATATATTGTTCAAAATTAATGCTATCTGTGGTGTAACTGCCTAACCTTTTCTTCCACGTTACTTTTAGAAACGGGGCTGTAGCACATGCCAGGATAACAATTTATAAATTGATACCACAAATAATTCAGCGGAGTACCGCTTTGAACTTATTATCATTTAATTCGTGTCATCACCCAATGTGGTGTAGATTGTAAAAGATTTGAGTTTTTTTTATTTAAGGTCTTTAGGAAACGTTGGCTGAGGACTTGGGTTTTTAGTTTCCGATTTAGTAGTGGTCAAATATATGAACATAAGCGCTTTATAGGGTTACCGGCAATTAAAATCATAATTTAATGGCAAAAGACCCTGCTTACGCATTAGCACATACAACAACATACGTACGATTCTCTGAAAATAATAAAAATACTTCCAACAAACGATGCAACAAAGTTGTCATCGCACATGTTAAAGTTTATGGCAAAATTGTTAGTTACAACAAATGTGTAGCAACTTGCCATGTAATAATGGTAGCAGCTTTCCAAACTATATTGATGGGTGACACCAATCTTCGCTAAGAGTTTAACGAAGGTTGGTGAAACCTGCCATATTAGTAGTTATCTTGGGAAGTTTATCCGAAATCTTGAGTATTAAGAGACTGGAATTAAATATAAAAAATAACCATCCAAAGAACTAAAGTTTATGGATGAGACTGATTGCGATATCATTCGGAAGACAAACACATATAATAGAAGAAGAGTTGTATGTTCAGTTCTTGGGACATGAATGGAAAAGGAAACTTGGATGTTACAGTATTTTAGAAGCACTGAAGGTTGGATTTCTTTATATGAAATGTAAAACTGTTTTCTCGCATGTTTCCTCCCACTTCATTCCATCCATTGTCCCTTCATTATCCGTACGGCCTGAGCCAAAGTTGACTAAAGGCCTTAAATAAAATTCAAAGAACCAAAAGATCATTGAATAAGAAAAAGAATAAATATGAACAAAGAGTAATTTGAAAGTTGCTGGAAAGTAAAAAGTCTCTTTCACCGGTTTCTCATACTATATTTCAGACCAATCATAAGTAAACAATAACATTCTTCATCTCAATTTTTCGAGAAGAAATTAACGCTGAGCACTGTTGCACCTGTATAAATGATCTGCCCAAGAATGCCTTGGTCAAAATTGTATTTCGCGGGGGCATTTTATTTCCTGGTGTACCATTTTACACCGGGTTGGAGTTACTGGTTTCCCACCAGGCGCCTCCCCAGGTGGCGGAATGGTGGGTACCGGAAATATTCCGGGGCGGACCAAAACCAGTACTGCTGTCTTGCAGTTAGTATAGGGATCTACAAAGGTTAGGGCAAGATAACCCCGAACAAAAATATCATGGTGACGGGAAGCAGCATCAACATCACCTGTGGTGAGGCTGAAGATGAATGACATCGGCAAGGCTCAGAGATGGAAGAAGGACGACATCTTGAATGTCTTCCTTTACTGCGAGGTCGTAGAGCTGACAACTTTACACTGCTAAAACATAATGGTAACAGATAGTTTATTTGATACTCCTGGGGTAAAATATTCCGGAGGTAAACTAGTCCCTCATTCGGATCTCTGTGCGGGCATTTCTTCAAGGGGTTCCAAGAACAGGATTAAGAAAGATCTTAGAATAGGAAGGTACGATCATTTTACAAAACGGGTGCTCTTCAAGTGGAGGTACACGACACCGAGAAGTACGAACTAGACATATTAGCGATACAAGAAGTCTGGTGGGAGGGTCAAGATAGCATCCGACAAGGCAAATACTCTTTCTACTATGGAGGAACAGTTTCACGATTGCGGAACAGGATTTCTAATTTAGAATAGTATCCTTCCGGTGGTTCAGAATAGAGTGTTCGTAAACGAAAAACTATCGTACGTTACGATGCGTACCCGATGGTGAAACACGGTTGTTAATAAATGTCTATTGCTACGACCAAGGTGTCTAATGATACCTTTTACGAGGAGCTAGAAAGGTTGTTTAACAGATTGCCGAAATATAATAAGAAAATTGTGTTGGGTGATTTCAACGCTAAGGTAAGAAGGGAGGAGAAATATAGACCAACTATAGGCAAATACAGCCTTCACGAAAAGACCAACAACAATGGAGAAAGACTGATAAGTTTCGTGATCTCGAAAAACCTACTAGTAATAAGCACATACTTCCAGCACAAAGACATACACAAATACATATGGATATCTTCGGATGGCAAAACGCTCAGCCAGATCGATCACGTAATAGTAGATAGAAGAAGACACACCAATATAATGGATGTTAGGTCTTATAGAGGAGCGGAAGGTGATACTGATTATCAGTTAGTGATAACAAAAGCGAGGGAAAAGTTATGCATCGCGAACAGAGAAAGCAAAGAATCAAAACAACTTCAATTCGAAGTTAAACGGTTTGATAATCCAAGCGTAAAAGCCAGACTACCAACTCGAAATCTCAAATAGGTTCGAAATCTTAGCAGAGTCGAGTAGTAATAAAGATGAAAGTAATAGTGAAATTGATGTAAGTAAGATATGGAAGGCAATTCGTGATACAGTGAAGGGCGCTGCGAAGGAACGGGTGGGTGAGAACAAACGCCAGAAACACAAGCCTTGGTTTGATGAAGAATGCCTTGAACTTAATGAGTAACGAAAACAAGCAAGGTAGCGACGGCTAAGTAATAAAAGAGAAACAAATACAACCACTACAGTAACGCGAAACGCAACGCCACACGCTGGTTCAGGAACAAAAAGCGAGAATATATGACGCATAAGATTCAGGAGATTAAGGAAAACGGGAAGACAAATAACATACGAGATCTATTCAAAGGGGTAAACTCGTTAAGAAAGGGTTACCAGCCGAGGTTATTGATGATTAGAAATGGACGCGGAGATCTGCAGGCGGATCCAACTAAAATCGATGTGAGGAAAAGTTATTTCGACAAACTTCTTAATGTACACAACGGGGAACAAACAGAGGAATTTGAATCTTTCCAGCAGAACCGTGGATATCCGAACCTAGGGAGATCGAGGTCGAAATGTCAATAAAGAAATTTAAAAACTTCCAATCCCCAGGAATAGATAATATTCCAGACGAATTAATTAAAGCGGGAGGAACGGCGCTAATCAAGGAACTGCATAATTGTTGATAAACGCTATATGGAGAAAGGAGGAGCTTCCAAAGGAATGGAAAACTTCAATAATAGTTCCTGTTTATAAAAAAAAAAGCGATAAATCGGACTGTAATAATTACCGCGGAATCTCGTTACTCCCAGCATGTTACAAAGTATTGAGTAATATACTGCTAACTCGCCTAAGTATATACGTAAATGAAATAATTGGAGATCACCAATGTGGATTTAGAAGAAATGGATCCACGTTGAACCAGATCGCCTTGAAACAATCTTAGAAAAGAAATGGGAATACAATGGGACTGTTCACCAGCGATTCATTGAACTTAAGAAGGCTTATGATTCTATTAAAAGGGAAAAGTTATATAGTTTCCTGGTACAATTTGGAATTCCGAAAAAACTTGTTCGACTAGTGAGGATGTGCCTGAGTGACCCCATAAGCAGAGTACGGGTAGGTAATAATATGTCAGATAGTTTCGAGATTCGCAACGGATTGAAACAAGGCATTTTCGCCATTACTGTTAAACTTTGTGTTAGAATATGCGATTCTAAAAATAAAAGAGTACAAAGAGATTAACACTGAATGGCTTGAATCAACTGTTCGTATACGTTGATGATTAAGATTTAATAGGGGATGATATAGATGCACTACAAAGTAACACCGATGTCTTAGTAGAAGCGTGCGATGAGATAGTTCTACAGCTAAACATAGATAAAACAAAATACTTGATAACAAGCCGAAACGAGAAGTCCCAAACTTGAAAAATGTAACAACTGTTCCCAGTGTAAATTGTGTAAGTGATGAGAAGAAAGAAGACGTGAAAAAAACTTTTAAAGTTTATAGAGCTCGGTGACGACGACAAAGCTTTCTATGAAGAGGCACTTAATAGGGAAAACGCTGAAATTGTCAATGAACAGCTGTTTTACGAAAAATTTGAAGACCCTTTCCTATAAAGACTGAATGTCTTTGAAAAAATATATTATTGTTCCTAGGTGAAAAAAACATAGTACTACTTCATTGTTGTATTGAGTACGAACATTGTTGTTGTTCCAAAATTTTGTAAAATCTGTGTAATTGGTTACTTACGTTTTCGTTCTAATGTACAATCTCCAAAGAAATAAAGCACAATACACTAAAAACTATTAATATTAAAAAAATATAAATCTTAGATTCTAAAATAAATAAAAATTCATTAAAACACAAGAGATCATGTTAATCTTAGTTTAAAATCCAATGTAAAAATCATACAGTGTAAGCAATAATAATAATAAAATTAATAATGATAGTACAGTATAATTATCGTGCAGTAGCTGGAATTTTAAAAATAAAACATATGACTTAAGTGGTTTCTGTACGAAAATGAAATTTTTTCCCGACATTTAGGCCCGAACTTCAAATCAAACAGTTCTTATACTTTGGCATGTTCTTATGTACAACTATACATAATACATACTATTAAAATATTTTTCATTAAAAGTAGAATAATAGCAACATATATATGGGAATAAGTTGGGGTTCTTCAGATTGGGGCCTTTTTAATGTTCTTTAGCGAAGTAAATAATGAGTTTCTCATAACGCTAAAGGGCTAGCAATAAATCAGTGTTCGAAGTGGGAAAGAAACAGAGAAAGGAATATTTGCCTAGACAAATCAGAAATCATATAAGAACACGTACAGCATGTGTTTCGGTAACGGTATGCGTTTAGCTCTCAAAAACCAGAGCCGGTATGCCATACCGGTGCATACCGTCTCACTTCGACCACCTGCAAAATTAATCACAACAATCAATCGTTCTAATCAAAATCTATATCTTTCAACCTGATAATTATGAATTTTCTGCACGAAGGACCCTGGACAAAGTGAACCGATGATGGTTTGTCACTGCCTTCCGTCGGATGAAGAGGACGGCGTAAGGACGGGACCTACAGTTTAACATGGCTCCGAGACACTTGCGTTCCACCGGGTATCGAACCCGGGACTCCTTTATTACAAGGCAGCAAGTGTTACTACTCATCCACAGGGGATATATATATATGTTTGCCCTAGGGTTTGACATACAACACTTAAGTAGCGTAATTATGTCAATAATCCACGCAAGCCGACGAGTTCCTTTCGGATTTTTTTTTTTTTTTTATAACTTTTGATATCGGTTGTGATATTTCCAACACTAATTCAGAATCTAATGTTCGAAAATTGTTGGCAACACTGAAATACAGCAACTAGCAGCCATATTGGAAAGCAAGGATAACTGAGTCGTGCAATTGAAGTTGAAATTTTCTTGTTATTCTTGTTCGAATCACATTAAATATTGCTTAGTATATTAGAATGGCTACTGCTACAAGTTTTAACATAATGAATGGTTCACTGAATGTGGTAAGTATGTTAAGTTTCCTTTGTTCTTTCTCTTCTCTCGATTTCAATCAATATGGCGCATCCATCTTTTTAATCCCTAATATAGAATTCATTGATTTACCGATCGAGACCTTTATAAATGAGTGATGTTAAGATACTAAAAGTGTTTTGGAAGTTTTTACTCTCTTGGGAATATGTTAGTCAATTCTACTTTGATGCGTAAAGTACTAATTGTGCCTCGCCCATGCGAAAATTTGCGGTCTTCTATAATGCGTACTGGTACTGTTCGTTTACGAAGTAGAACGTTTTAAATTCGGGACATGGTTTGAACAGTTTAGCATGGTCTTGTTGCGTTGGATACTGCTACACATCCTGTCTTTGTTATAGCGTCAGAATATGAAAAGCAGTGAGCATCTTCAATTTGTTCATTTACAGTGCTTTAGTCAGGAATACATTGCTCCCGCCACCTCCGGCAATACTTCCGCATTATACAGCCAAACAATTCTATACCGGTACTTCAGTACATGCATATGTACAAGGGAGCAAACTAATTTTGCAGTGTTAATCTGAGATACGGTAGACATTCGTTTTTTTTTTTTGTGCTATTTTTCTGTTTTACTTCCTAGTGGTAAATGGCTACCATGCCATATATGGTCGGGTCCGGAATATTTGGGTTTCGTGTGTGAGAAGAAAATTAGGAAAGGCACGCAAGGTTCTCCAACGAAAATTTGTTGAAATACAGGGTCCATTGTTGGGTTCTGGGGCACGGTTCTAGAATACTTACCCGCCCGGGTATAATATTACTAGTTTTAGGAAAATCCATTTTTATTTCATGTATCATACTAACTTGAACTAATTTAATCAAACCTAACCTTTAGCCACAAATCAAGAATAATACAAATAATTTTCCCCAGTGTGCAAGGAACAGCGATCAAGAACCTTCTTACTGTGACAAACTTAGTTGTTAATTGAAAACACGGAAGAAGAAATTTCAAGCGGTTATCGAAATATGGCTTAATTGTTTTAACCTCACAAGTAATGAACTTGAAGTTTCTGCACGAAACGATAAGGAATTTAGTAGCTATCCCAACACAGTACTTTAAACTGTTACGTGAGTTCCAGCATTATATGTGGGGTACCCACAATATCGGCTACTGCATTTCTTTAGATGGGTTTATAAAGAAATTATACGGTACCATACAGATTTACATTAAGTAAAAGTTTGAAGTAGTTAAGGTGCAGTTTCGTTTGTGCAATGGTTGCGTGCTATCGCAAGCAACTGCTGCACGCGTCACTGCATTGACACGTTGAAGGGAAATCAGTGGAGTCGGTTTGGTTTGTGCATCGGACGCATGATATCGCATGCAACTGTTGCAACTACTACTCGGAGACCAGTCAAACTGCAACAGTCGCATGCAATGCAGAGTATTCTGCAGTTTACATTTGTCTTTTCTTTGAATTTGGAACTATTTGTGCCAAATTAACTTCAGCAGAGATGAGGATTGAAAGCTAACGTCAAGAATTGGACGAAAATGCTATGAAATGGTTGGCAAAACCCGAATGAAAGAGAATACTTGCAAAGATGTGATGGATCTGTAGTAAGTTTGGTGTTTAATAGATGGCAGCAGAGTATTGCAGGCAATTTGAAATAACACTATTGTTTTATAATGAGTGAAAGTTGTTTAATATTAAATGCTGCCTATATTATTATATTTATTTGTAATTATGTCTAACATAGTTACTGTAAGAAATATTGTTTACAGAAAGATCTTTTGCAATGCACGAAAAGTAAATCATATTAATGTATTGAGCATAGTAAGACATCGCGCGGGCGCCAAACGCATGAACAAAACTACCCCACTTTATGCTTCCGTCGCACGCGTTCGCTGAATGCGGTCATTGCAAACGACCATCGCCAAAACGAAACTACACCTTTAAATGAAAAGGCTACTATGGTAGGCATATGACAAACATTTGTACCCCATAACAACAAGGCATGGAGTAGGGTAATAAGATTGAGCCATTCCAAAACCACCACGGCTTCCATTACAGTGTATTTAAAATGTGAAATATAGGAGAATCAAGGGATATTTGTGTAGGGTTCTGGGGGTACCAAAACTATGCATTAGGATAACATCAAACCAGAAGAAAGTTAATTGGTTGAAATTTCGAAATATGCGTAGTTTCGGAGGCGCTCAACGTTAAGGTGACGTCACAAATAGCGTCATAGCTTGACACACAATAACTTGAGCGGTATTGGCTTAGCAAATCACATCAATAACCCCTATCCCGTATTTTTCCATCATGAGAAAAAAAAAATGTATAACTGACCTGGAACACTACCGTTAACAGGAAAATAGTCTCCATTGGACTCCCCAACACAGTCACCTCTTAATCAGTTGTTTAATCCCTCGCTGAAAGAAGTCACTGATTTTGGAAGCAAAGAACTGGGTCACTGTTCGTCGCACGTCATCCTCATTTTGCAGTGTTTTCTCAGAAAGGTGGTTTTGGAGGCTGCGAAAAAGACAGTAGTCTGTTGGTGCTAGATCGGGTGAAGACGCCGGGTGGGGCAGTTTCTTCCAGCCACATTCCTCGATCTTACCACAGGTCCTACTTGCCGTGTGTGGTCGCGCGTTATCAGTACCGTTGTTGAGCACACCCTTGCGATTTAACAGAGCAGGACGTTTCTCCAACAGTGCAGTCCGTAGGCGTTCAGGCTGCTGTGAGTAGACATTGCGTTGGTGGTCTGGTTACGTGGCAAGAGCTCAAAATGAATTATCCCACCAAGCGCTCAACATCACTTCGCAGGATTGGAGATCCTGTTTTGTCACATTTCCTGCACCCCCCCCCCCCTTCTTTAGGTACCCAATCCCGTTTGTGTGTAATGTTATGGTAGAGGGGACCCACTTTTCATCCCGTCACCGTTCTGTCTAGAAATGGTTCACGCCTGTAACGTGTGAGCAGGGAAGTGCAGATGTCAACTCGCTGCTACTTCTGCAGAGGCGTTAACGTTGGGCTACTAATTTTCCGAGTTTCGACACGTACCCAAGGTCCTGAAGATGACGATTAGCGGCCGAATGGGTGACATGGAGTTCGCTGGCCATTTCTTCAGCAGTTTGCATTGGTTTTGCCTCCATCGCTGCGCACAGGGCATCGTTGTTCAGCTGCACAGGCATCCCTTCTCGTGGCTTATCTGTAAGGCTGGTGTCCCCAGACCGAACCCTCTTTAACCACCTCTTTCACTTTCGCACAGCACCCTGGCGTTGATGTTTCGTCCCGCTGCGCTGGCTAAATGTCCCTGGTGAAATTCATACAGCATGACATGCCGTATGTGGTTCTTCGACACTGCCATGAACAAACACAAGCCACACTTCCCAAACGTGGAGTAGACCGTTCTTCTACACACTGCTGCACAGTCAGTGGTCTATATGACTCAGTTGTGGCACATGCCATCTACTTCACTCGCTCGTCAGATGGCGTAATTGCAGTGGTCATCGCTTATACGACATTACTTGTGGGGTAACCCGATATTTAAGCAACATTTGTGATTAAGGGAGTGCTGCGTAGGTAGGTTTCGCAACGCAAGAATTTTATTATTAAGGAATAAAATTGTGTAGTAGCGCATGTATGGAAATCTCTAATCTGTATTCGCCAATCAGAAACATTACATACAATAAATAGTTTTATCGGGTACTGCTACGAGTGTGAAACGAAACGGACACTTATACATAACAGGAGCGAGTACAGGACACATTAAAATTCAAATTTCAGAAAAATAATGGAACATAAATTCAAGCAAGTTCTACGTACAGTTCTTTAACACGGCTTTATACAATAGGAATCAATGCAGTGCATATGTAAACAACTTAGACATCGAGACGGCAAACTCTATACTGAACAAATTATTCTATTGTGTGGGAAGAAGTATGCGGGTTGATACCATCATAATTAAAAATAAAAATCAGTGGTATAGCACTTCGTAAGTTCAAACGAAATAGGATGGACGAAGCTTTGCTGACCGAATATTTACAGAAGCGTAATCGATGCAGACACACATATAGATACAGCAAGAAAAAAAATGGACCGAAATGTGGTTTCAGAACTTATAAACAGAATATTTCCACACATGTATGGGAGGGTCACTTTAGCAAAATCCTTGATAGTATAGATACATGGGAATCAAGACAGTCAATCCCGACCCAATTGACACAGAATGACCAGATTCTAGACAGTGAAATATTAATCGCGGAGACGAAGATAGCTATGAAATCTATGAAAAATAACAAGTCAGCGGGGAATGAGAAGTAATTACAGCATTTTTTTAAACGTGGTATACACAATGAAAACTTAATGCACACGTTAACTAGAACGTTTAACAAACTGTTTCATGGAGCAGATGTGCCCGGTTCATGGGGAAGTGACATCATTCTACCACTATATAAAAAGAAAAATAATGCTCAAGATCCGATCAACTACTGGGGAATCACACTTTTGCCAGTTATCATTAAAATCTATACTAAGATACTGGCCACAAGAATTGAACAATGGGCAGACTGCCATGACGGTGTTTCCCCACTGCAAGCAGGTTTCAGAAAGGGATATAGCACAACGGACAACATAATGGTTATACGCATTCTAATTGGCAAGGCGTTCTCACAGAAACGGAGGAGATTATTTAGTTGTTTTGTCGAGTTTGAAAAGGCGTTTGACACCGTAAGTAGAAACGCTTTATTTTATAAGCTGGGTACATACAGGATATCTAAAAGAACAATATACAAACGAGTAGATTTTTGCGTAAGGAACGGCACTGACAATTCTGAAACGATTCCTTCATACTTAGGACTACGGCAGGGTTGGCAGCTCTCGCCTATTCTATTCAACTTATTTATTAACGACAGTTGAAAGGCTGAACAAAATTGACAGCCACCCACCTCATACTACAACTACCAATCCCAGTACTACTGGATACTGATGATTTAGTAATAATGTCTCAATCGGTAATTGGATTGCAACTAGCATTAAACACATTGGAAACTTAGAGTAAGATAAAATGAATTTTATGGGCGGTAACAGCACTTACTTAGAGTAAATGTGAATAAAACTAAGGTGGTAGTTATTTAAAAATAAGAAGAAAAAAAAAAGTACAAATCAGTAAACGACGAAAGATGGTCATATCAGGGGAAGGACCTAGAAATTGTTAAGAGCTTCAAAATTCTAGGAATACACATTTCATTCTATGGGGAATGACCACCAGAAAACAGTAGCAACCATCACTGATCAAGGAATGTTCATGACACGAAAAACACTGAACAGACATGTCAGCGTTCCTTGGAAATTAGCCATACGGACATTTTAATACACTATTGCAACCTGTACGGATGCGAAATCTGGGGCACCAATTACGGCGACAAAATAATTAACAAAACAGACACGAAATTTGTTAAACAGATTTTGTGGGGAGTCCAGTCGGCACCTAACAGTGGAGTGCTGTTAGAAGCAGAGTAAGTATCCAATAAGCATAGTGGTGAAAACTAGGGTTTTAAAATACTGGTTGTATTTACCGGAAATGAATAGTATGAGGGAAATTCAAAGAAGGTGCTTGGACTATCAAATTAAACACAGAAACAATAACAACTGGTTAATGGGAGTTTTTAAATTCTTAAGGGAGACAAAAAGGGCAACCAAAAGAAACGTTGAAATTAATAAAGGAGAAAGTAGAAGCACTAGCAATTGAAAAGTTAAAAGCGGACTGCAGAAACAAGGTTTCTCTAGAAACATTTGTAAAACTCAAAATAAACGACGGTACAGAAGCGTATCTAGAGTTGGGCAGGGGGCAAAGAAGTTGCATTGCAATGTTTCGATTGGGTATTTATTGGAAAAACCTGAAGGACGATGAGTGAAATCGTTTATGTGGTAAATTAGAAACAGAAGCGCACATTCTACTTGAATGCAAACAGTTGTGTGAAGCGCGCGTGGGGCAGTGGGGTAAATATCACACACATGACCGAGAAATAAGAAGTTTTAAACGCAAAAGACAATAAAGAAATGGTGCCACTAGCGAAATTTCTACAGAATTTCTTCCTACGAGAAAACGTTCTAAAAGACAGAAACTAACATATCCTGTAGTAAAATGCTGGATAAATACTGTATAACATGTAATATTTTTCTGCTGTACGAAGAGCTATTGTTACATATGTACAAGATGTATTATGGGTTATATGACCTTCAATACAATTTAAATAAATCTACTACGAGTGTGGTTTGCTATGCCGACACCGCTTACGTCATTATGTGTCGAGCTGTGGTGTCATTTGTTACGATGCTGCCTTAACTTTGAGCGCCTATAGATCCGAAACTACTCATATTTCGAAATTTCTTCAAAGGAACTACCTTCTTGTTTTGTTGTAAAGAACCACCTCCCGAAGTTTGTCGGTGTAATTTTAATAAGAACAGCAAGTACACCTTGGTACCCTAGAACCCGACGGATGGACTCCTGTACTTTTCCATAATTTTCGGATGAAATATCGAAATATACGCAAAAAAAAAACATTATAGCCCAAACAGACTTCTTATAACTCGAGAACCATTGGGCGCATCCATGTCGAGTTATCAATAAATGTCTTCGTAAAGGGACTTGTACAGTGCTCATTAATTATTCATTTATCTTTGTAAATCTATACTTTGCAGTGTCCCTCGATACAGCTGTACCCTACAGTCGCCTCCCTTTGACTTTCACCTAAATCCATCCGATTTCCGTCAGTTCTATTCCTCGTTTTCGTCTCCTTGTACCGAATACACAATGAATTGAATTGTGCTTATTTATGGTCTTTTAGGCATCTAAGGCTCAGGCCGGGATAGGGGAGTGGAAAGGATGCGGGAAGGTGTCGACCAAGGCTTATTGTAGGTGCTATCCCGACGTTGGCTTGGTGTGACTGAAAAAGCTGTCAGGATGGTCGGCCGCTGGGATCGAACCCAGGACGTCCCGAATGCTACGCGAACGCTCTACCACTGTACTACGGCGGCTTGGTGAATACACAGAGCCCAAATTGAGCTAGTATTCAAACATGTCATAAATAGGGCTCGGAATTTGACCTATAAAATGACCTTCCCTTCAAATGTGAAAAAATGACCTATAAAATAGGTTCATGTTTTGTGACCATTTTAATAAATTATTAAAGCGGTGGATGTTTCCATGATCACAAGGAACCGAAGTAAACTGCGCAGCGAATATAGGAATCCTCAACTAGACAGGGGCATTGGACAAAAACTTAGTTATTGTCTTTTGACCCATGAATTTTACTGTTAACTGTTATTATGGATGCTGAACACTTCGCTGGCTTATCTCTTAGGATCTTTTCTAATCGGAAAAAGTTATTGACTCAAATATAAAACATTTGCAGATTCTAAAATACACAAAATTTATATTTGTTTTTGAAAATCCTATTTTCCACACCCATGATTTGGAATTGCACTGCACCACTGATCCACTATTAAACTTTTGTGGACTTCGCTCGAATTGTTCGCGAGCAGTTCCTCAATCGTTTTCGAATGTTTGCGGAGAAAAGAACAACCAACAAAGACCAGCATTTCAGCACAGGAGAGACAATTTCTTGTTTAGCTTCCAGTTACAACAAACTCTTCCTTTATCTTTCCAGTTACCTGACCTAACTTGTAGCATCTCTTCGCTCCACCGGGGGTTATTAAAATTCTATTTTTGTTGTTTTGTTTCGAACATGTTTGTATGCTTGAAACATTTAAGCAATTACTCAAAAGGAAAAATGTTAAAAATCGGAATAAATCCTTCAAAAATGACCAATAAATCGAAAAACGGCAAAAATAAAACTCACGTTTTCTGCTTCAGGTTAGGCTATAATGAATTTTGTTATGGTCGGCATCGTACCCAAACCTTGAGGAAAAAAATATGACATTTTCTCAAGTTCCGAGCTGTAGTAATCACAGAAGTCTAACCGGACAGTGGTAGTGGAGTGTCGTTCACTGATAACAAACATGTCAAACGTTTGTTGAAATGTGTGTAATTTACTCCAATTTTTGTTATGCAACCACGCTTAAAAAAAAAGAAGAAGAAGAAGATCGTTCCGGAAAGGAAATCTGAGATCAACTTGCCGGTAACTAATTGTTACTTGTTCAGGGTTCCCATTCACCTGGAAAACCTTGAGTACTCAGGGAATCCAGCTTAGCACTAAAATGTCAAAGAATTTCACTAAAATGTCTGAAAACCTGGAAAAGTTAGGGAATTTGATAGCTTATTGTTTGAGGTTCATTTAGCTACAGCAGGCATTTAATGTTAGATCGTTTTTAAAATTACTTGGAGGCTAATGTGCCAACCATGAAACAATTTAAGAAAAGAGTACAGTGAAATATTTTGATGTATCTTTATTTTCCCATAGAATTATGATATATATAACGTATTCCTGCCTGAAGGGGTGAAGGCCGAAAATAAATCCAGTTCCTCATTTACTCCAGAGATTGTCTGGGAATCTACTACTTCCTTTGAAGAATTCCTTGCGCATCCATTGCACAGTTTTGTAATATGCATTTTTGGCTAAACAGATTTGTGAATTGAAGTATTTGAGAGTACCATTCCGCTTCAGTTTGCTGTTAATAATATTGGAAATATCAAGCTCTTCTTCCATGTCAGGAACCTTGGGAGTTGGTTCTGTCGTTATTATATTGCGACACCCTGTAGGTTACGTTCCCGGTGATTTGAATTGGAGAGAGAGAGAGAGACAGCTCCTTGAGCAGGGTTCCTATCAATTTCAGCAGCTAATTGTCGGAATATCATACCTAGACAGATCCACTTGCTGCTAGCTTTCCTGCTTAGAAGAGTGTGCGCCAAGGGACGTAATTCTTCGACATATAATTGTCTGTCTGTTTTGTAAATGATTTTTTAAAAATAGTTACCATTTAAGATTTTTTTTTTACATGTTATTTATTTTTATTTTTCCAGCCTGCACCACCACCACTTCCAACCGTGCCCATGCCAGTGCCGTTGGTAACAGAGCCACCTGTAAAGCGAGTGAAGGTCGAAGGTAGGTAAACACGTGCGTTTCGTTTGCTGCTTTTTTTCTGCTTTACCTTCGTCGGATACCGGGGATGTTTGGGATTAAATTCACTTCGTATCTGGTAGATGTAAAGACAAGAGTGCCCATTGATAGCAATTATTATATTAAAAAAAGATACTTCGTTCATTGCTTTCCCATGTGGAACAGCATTTTTTTTTTTAACTAAAAGTGAAATAAAATTAGCATTGAGTCGCTAAGTTTGGGCCCTAGTTTCAGCATTGTAGTTATTTTTTTTTCCTTTAAATTATAAAATTTAAGAAACCAGTTTTATAGGTGTTCTAAAAAAACAGGTTTATTAATCATCCATATTTTTCTCTGTTTCTGAGTTTTACAGGATGTCAGTGGGACTTCGAAGCTTGGAGCCGAATGATGACCGTCAAAGGATATGTTCATCATCTGTTATGACTTTTATGTTTGTACTTTTATGTATTTTGGTGTGGGATTTTTTTTTCTCTAGATATAAGACATCTCTTTGGGGATTTACAATATTACTATTAAGCGTACCGTTTTCTAGTATGTAATACTCGCGTCATGAGTAAACAATGTTGTTGTATATTATTTATTAAGGATTTTTTTTTTGTTCGTGAGGCAAAACAAACAAATTAATGGAATTTAGTACGGTCTTTTTTTTTTTCGTCGTATAAGTAAAGTATTTTTTAGTAATTAATGATTTAAAATATGAAATTCTTCTTGCCCATATATGACACTCTGTTTTGAAACGTACATGCTTGAAATTGAATATTTTAAGGACGGCCAAACTTTAGAATTTTGGCCGACAATGTGAAATTTGTAAGAAATTATTCAACGTTATTGTTTGGCATGCTGTGTTTGACAAGAAATCTGTTCGTAATATGTAATAGTAAATTTTTTTTCTATTGTATTTTCTGTATGAATCTTGCAGACCATAGTCCGTTGCAGCCTACACCTGGAATATTTCCTGATAAAATGGATGAATAATATCGTGTGTCGTGTGAAAAGTAAGGTGATGAATAGGTGTATTTCTGTATTGCCTCTGAATAAGAATTATTAGATACGTTGAGGGGCTAATTTCATTCGGATTTGAGTAGAATTTAGTTATGTTAGGGAAAAAAAATAGTTCTAGAAATTTTTTGAACGTTCTGTTTTCATTGGTAAAAAAAAAAAATACTTGCACAAATTGTAAATATTGTCAATAATATAAAAAGTTTAATTCTATAAATATATAAAAGAACATTATATTAATGCATCTTCGTGTACGGCACTTGTGTACTAGCTTAAAAAAAACAAAACTTCACCAATGACGTAGAGCTATGTTTATATTTTGTGTCATAGATTTTGCCCTTATTAAAAAAAAAGCCTGCTTTGAGAGAAATAAATGTAGCATAGCACATCCTATTGGAATACTATTGAAGACAATCGTCTCTGTCTTGTTATCTTTGCAGATTGACACAGATTAGGAAGTTAGGGTCTGTCAATAGAAGCGTGAGGTCTGTGAACTAGCATCTGTCAAGTTTCCATGAGCTTTCATGTGTTATCAGCGAACTTCATAATTGTACTTCCTTTATATACAAAAATTCCCATATCTTATGTAGTTAGCATGTTCTGCTTACAGGCTATTTTTTATGTTTATATTCTTTGTGTATCGTAGCCGTGTCATTGAAAGTGACTGACAAGATTTAACCTTCTCAAACCCACGATACGAAAAAGTTCGGATGTGGGTCTGAGCTAAAGACCCAGAGTTTCGAACTGTTCAGAATGTAAAGATTAAGGACATTCATCCGTATAATGTAATAAAGAATTCCTCGTGTGTCTTTCCGTACTGAAGAAAAGTTGGTTCACTGAAAAGAATATGTGGAATTAAGGAAATTAATCCCATATAATTAACACGTTGCTGTATCGAATAGAAGTATGTGACACAAGGGCTAGTGTCTTGAAGTGAAAGCTAGTGAAAAGCTTTTAATATCACGTTGCCGTGGTGTTAAGGTACTGACTACTCAGCAGGACTCTTGGTTCGATGACCGGAACGTTTTTTTAAAATTATTCTTTATTGACTAGGATGAAGTTGATTTGCCGGCCGTGGTGGTCATATGATCAGAAGCGTTAGATCAGCGTCCTCGCGGTTCTGGGTTTGAATCTTCTGAGGTATGGATGTTCAGTCGGTCCGAACGCATGAGAAGGTCCAAAATTCATGTGAAGTTAATTTATGTTTATCAGTGTGTAGTACTTTGTTGTAGACTATTTGGAATAGATTGCAGTCTGTGAAGGGACTAGGGAAAATGATACAATCGTTTTCCTCTAAGACGAATAGTTTAACGTGTTGACGAATATTATTAAAGCTGGAATGCAGGAAGATTCTCTTGGGTTGAAACTCTGTAAGACTCCTGCTTGAGAATCCAGTATGCTTATCCGACCCCCATAATGCGTCCTTTAAGAAAAATAGGCTGTATGTAGTTTTCACTTAGTGACCTTTAACTTTGCTGTGTCGGCTTTTATTCGACTCAACGTAGTGTTAATTTTTCTGTTGCCGTCACGGACATATTCTATTAACCTATGCTGTTAGTCTACTTGGTGACAGTAAAGATAGTTTGCTTTTGAGCTCAAATTTAATCTGAAAATCCGGGACATTGACAGCTAAATCAAAGTAATATAGACAAATAAAGTTTTATTCGCGTTATAGTAACTTTTAAATTCTAGGTTCATTATGAATTTTGTCTGTGCAAGGTGACAAATATAACTTAAATTGTCAGAATAAGTTATGAAGTAAATATATGTCTACGGCGCAGTTATCGTAGCTTGGAGAATTTTGTAATTGCATAAATTTTAGCAGCAAGCACTGTTAATGTAATACTTGTATTTGAAATGATATTGCTATTATCACAGAAAATGTAAACATAAAGAAGTAGCCTTATTTGATCCCCCCCTTCCCTTGTAATAGAACAGAGTAATTGTTTTAAACAGTATACTAATTTTCTTTCCTATGTGTTTTTCTTTTTTATACTTTCAGGGCATTTTTCTTAATGTAAGCATTAGGTTAGTATTTTGTCGCTTTTGTGAATTAAGTGGACTAACTTTGTAATTTTTTTTCTTTTCTTTTATTTGACAGGTTTTGGGAGTTGTTTGTGCAACTTTCGAAGTGTTTAGTAGTGCTGTGGGTATTTCTAACTAGTTCGTCTGTCTTTTTTCATTTAGGGTGTACAGAATAGTATGCATCTGCTTGGCTTTTCAACATTCCTTCTGAGGTTTATTGCAATCAATAATGCTCTTCAATTTTTCCTTCAGGGATAGAAACAGTTCGTATTTTTATAACATTGTGTCTTGTTTGAAACCAATAATGTTGAAGACTTCCCATAGATAAGAGTTACAAAGTAAATAGGAGTCCGTTCTAAAATTTATTAAAATCAATGTGATATAATCGTCCTCAATCTAGTTTCATTGGAGCAAATTACTTTCGTAAACTGTAAGAAAACTCTTGTCAATATTTATTATTGTCTTTTGATCTGAGTTACGTAATATAAGTTATCTGTGTCAGGTCTGTGACTTGTTCGTCAAATGAATTGTAGTCTTACTTCCCCTGTCTCCGTTGTATTTGATATAATTTGAGTGTTTATTTGGATACGGATTACTTCTTAGAACATTTTTAAGTACACTTGAACATTCCCTAATGAAGTAGTATTCACTCTTTTGTGGGAAGTCCAACATTCGTATTTTTCTCGTAGTACCGTGGTAAAAGCACTCACTGAATATTTTTCATCATTTTTCCAGTACATCTCGTGGACATGTAGAAAGAATGCTGCCTTGTCGCACCTTTTAATGACCGATACACGTATTCATACTATCGTACATCATGCACATGGGCATATGTGTGTGTGGAAATTAATGTTTTCTTGTAGTATTATACAGGTGGAACTTAGCTGCTATTCTGTGTTGCAGATTGAACACGAATATCGTACGGTGGCTCAAAGTAGAGTTGAACAGAAGATTTGTGAATCTTTCACATTTTACCAAGCATTGTTTTTTTTTTTTTTTTCAGAGAAAATTAAACCCGAAAGTAGTTTTTATGCTTGTAATTTTTAACGTATAAAACTTAGATCTTCTGGTATTTACCAAGCGATACTATTCACATTATCGACGGGATTGTACAAGTTAACTGTTTGATGGAAGAATGAGAAACCAACCCAGTAAACGAATGTGGCAAGCACGGTGCACGATCACGATCGGATTCCTTTTTGACGCTTACGTGGATTTGTGACGCATGACAGATTGAAGCTGTACAAAGAATAAGAGGCTGAGTTGTTCCGTTTTCGTATCTCGACGTAGATCGTATTGAAGGGAATAGCTTAGCTAAGCAGTGTAAAATGTAGAAACGCTGCCTGTACGTACTAACACGATTGTTAAGATCTGTAGAGGCAAATTCAGTCCAGAATTTTCTGTAGAACTGATAGTAAGTCTGAAATCTGAATAGCAGTGTTGACTATGTGGATACGAATGTTCCTATTTTTGTACACGATTTCAAGCCAAAGACACAAACTCTGAATATACAAGAATTTCGATCTATACGCTGTGAAGCAAGAGAAGACATGTGCTTAGTGTAGGTTAATATTCGTCACTGCTGTAATACCAGGCTAGTAAAATCAAGAAGTTCAAAATGGGTTAATAATGTGATTCTAATGAGTGTTTACAGGGCCTAGTGGAAAATATATATGAACAATATAAAACCTAGTAACTTGTGTTCATAATAAATGTCGTGAAAAGATGGCGAAATTTAACCCGGTATCTGCAGCAATGTATTTCAAAATTTCTTAGGTGAAGGACTAATATAGCCATTTGTTCAGAGTATGGTGAATTATTATTCTTGACATTTACCTTATATAGTTGCATTTATCAGCGAAACTTGGATTTGGTATGCAGTAATTATACTAATACGGGTATTATCTTTCCTTTCAGATTTAGTAAGCTAGTTGTATTACTTGTATGCATGAAATGTAGATGTAAGCGAAAAGGTTTTGGGTTGAATTCGTGTCTATTGTGTAGAATTGTGAAATATATATATTTCTCTGATTGTGTGCTTAAGACATTTAATTAAAAAAAATTAGCAAAATCCAGAAAAATATGGTTAATTCCTGTTTTGAAAAATACCCATATGATTTTTCTTGTTTTCTTTTCTCTTTTTTCTGTGTCGTTACATGGGTAGACTTGCGCCTAGCCTAGCCTAGCCTGCTGTTTTCAGGCGTGTGATGCGGGGCAGAGAACCAATAGGGGGCATCATGACCCCGAACACCTGCTACCCTTTGCGGTAAACGTCAAATCTAGCCTCATGCCAACAGAAATATATAGGTACCAACTTTACTCTCTTAACGGAGGTTCGTTTACTTTCAGCCGGGTTATTTTTATTTTCCGTTTTTCTTTTTTAAATAATGATAATATATATATTTTTTGAAATTGTGGAAGTGTTATTTTGCACAATAATAGTATTTCTGCTAAGAGAGTAGGGTTGTGTACGTAACCTTAAACGATTTTGTGTATTAGTCCATGTCCTTTATGTATTGCGTCATATTTACATTTCTCACCATTCGATAGATTTTTGTATCTACTTTCATCATAACCAGTAAGCTATGTTTCTTTGTAATAAGTATATACCTCAACACAGGCTAGCAATAGTCATTTCGCGCTAGGGTATAAGGAGAGGGAAGCAATGGGGAATTTTTATTCTTTGCTTTCCAGTTATTTTAATTTCTTTCATTGGCAGATATGTACAGATAAATATCTATTATTTTCAAAATAAAAAAAAAAAAACTTTTAATAGAAAAAAAGTATTTAGTGTTGTAGATTGAGTTTTATAATTTTTACTTTAATGCATTGCGATTTGAATCAGTAAAATGAGCAGCTGTAGCTTCTTCTTCTTTTTTTTTAATCAGTGACTAGCTAGTCTGTGTACTATTTGTGTTCTGTATTTAACTCTCTATATGTTTTTACCTTTCGTAGAAATTCATATGCCCACTGGAGAGTTCTTGCCTGGTCCTATAACTGATTTGGGTCAAACAGGACCACTCGTGGCAGGTAAGAGTTTCTATTTATATCTTAATCCTAATTAACACCTGACTGAAGTTTTTCCTTAGTCGTACCATGCAAATGCCGAAAAGGTGCCTTAAAACTAGACCCTGATCGACTACCTTCCAACACACTTTCCCCCAACCCTATCCTACCCTTTGATGCCTTAAGGTTATAAATAGTCAAACGTTTGATAACATTGAATTTATTATGGTCAAAAATTGATGGTTGTATTTGCATTTGAAGGTATGATCCCGACTGTTAGTCCGGCTTGTGCAGCAGATTCTAGTAGTAACCGCTTTAAAAAAGGAAATTTGAAGATTTTTTTGCGATATCCAGCCCGTAATCCAGGGCGGTAACGTCCCGGACTTTGGACTGGCTGTGGGTTCGAACATCCTGACTTGGGTTTTCTTCAGTTGCATCAGGCGGATTCCGAGATAGTGCCTTAAGGAAGAAAAAGCTGGATGTCCAGCGGTCGGGAAAAACTGAAAAAGTCTGGGTATTTAGTTGGTCAGGGAATTTTGTGATTTCTTCGTGTTCTAACCAATTTATGGATGTTCTTGCCTATGGACGGAGCAGAGAAGAGCATGTTGTACATGCTTGGAGGAATTTGTGTTCAAACTCAGGGTGGCCACTCGACCTAGAAATCTGGAAAACTAATAAATATAAGATTTCTTATAGACTTTAAGTCTGTCATCCCTAACGATCGAACTTTTCTGAAGTTTTCGATTGCAGATAATCCATAATGCTTTCAGGCTTAAAATAAACCGGGTGGTGCATTTTTTTTTCGCGAATGTTGTGTAATACTTCAAAATATAAATTACAATTCTACAAATGCAAACAAATTAATTATTATTCATTTTTAAAGTTGACTGGCCCGAAGATTGTTCTGAGACGATCACTGGCTGCAACAAATCTATCAGCTAACTCGTCCAGGTTGAGTATGTCAAGTAAACCCTGATGTACTGTACATGACAAACCATAACATTATTCACCCTTCTGTGTCAAACTATCGCTTAGGAAAGGGTATTGAGACGTTGCAGGTGGAGATTTTTTTTTCCTCAATATTTAATGGATGGCCCTAATAAATTTGAAGTTACTTGTAGACTTTCAGTCTGTCATCCCAAACGATCGCACTCATCTGAATATTGTAAGATGTCGATTGCAGACAGTCTATAATGCTTTCAGGCTTGAAATAAAGCGGGTGGTGCATTCCACCCCACCCCCCTTATATATATACTGGTGTAGTAAAAAGTAATCCATTATTTTTGCATGACATTGAAGGCTTGACTTACCATAGTTAGAATGATCCGATTTAGGTCACATATGCGCCGTTTTGTTCGATAACGTGTTGCCATTTGGAAGGTAATATCATGATGCCTCTCTCATAGAAGCCCTTGTCCCTATTGGCAAAAAATTGAGACAGTCGATTTTCACAAGCCTCTCTTGAAGCGAATTTTTCACCAGCAAACGTGTTCGCCATGGACAGGAACAGATGGTAATCACTCGGTGCCAGGTCCGGACTATAAGGTGGATGCATAAGAACTTCCCAACCAAGCTCCCGGAGCTTCTGGCGAGTCACTATCGATGTGTGTGGCCTGGCGTTGTCCTGGTGGAACACAATGCCTCTCCTATTGGCCAAAGCTGGCCGCTTCTGGGCGATTGCTGCCTTCAGACGGTCCAATTGTTGACAGTATAGTTCCGAGTTAAGGGTTTGGCCGTAGGGGAGCAGCTCATAGTAGATAATTCCCTGCCAATCCCACCAAACACACAGCAAAACCTTCCTGGCCGTCAATCCTGGCTTGGGCACCGTTTGCGCCGGCGCACCGCGCTTCGACCACGACCGTTTTCGCGTGACGTTGTCGTAAGTGATCCACTTTTCATCACCAGTCACCAACCGCTTCAGAAATGGGTCGCTTTTGTTGCGATTCAGCAGCGATTCGCAGATGGAAATTCGGTCCATGAGGTTTTTTTGCGTTAACTCGTGTGGCACCCATACATCAAGCTTCTTTGTGTATCCAGCCTTATGCAAATGGTTCCACACGGTTTTGTGCAATGTTTAGCTCTTGGGCAACGAATGAAGGTCGGACGCGACACCATGATTTTATCGACTTTTCGACACTTGGCCTTCCAGTGCGTGGTACATCTTTGACGTCAAA
>JAGDQP010010754.1:0-32420 GCA_022664845.1 Lepisma saccharinum
CAGGCAGACACACAAAGTGCTTCATTCATTTTGCATGTCACTCAATGACGTTCTCTGTTAATGCAGATAGCGTACATCGCAAACACAAATACCACATGCCTGTCTTGAATGATATGTGTGACTTTTTTCCATAGTATGTACTTAGGACAGTCTACTGTAAATGTGTTTCAGGTACACCCAGTAGAGTTGCAGAAAGCCAAGAGTTTAGCTGCATGGTTTGAATGGATGCCAGTTGTTTTCCAAGCAACCCAGGGTGGTTTGGTAACAAACTTTGATTATTATGTAACATGAATAGAGTCCAGTCACATTTTGCACAATGATTCTCGGCTTAATACTACTAGTATCATTTGTTACTCCCACAGATCAATAATAAGACTACGTTTTGTACTGCTTTTGCTTGTTTCACATGTACGTAGAACCCTCAGCAAACCAACTATTTTTCATGTGACATTTCAAAAACGTTATACACTTGCAACTTGTTTACTGGTAGTTATGCAACCACTCATAGCAACCCCACAATTCTCCATATCTTTGATTCTGTTTGCACTGTCGACGTGGCACAGACGAATTCTACTTTAATATTACATACTCTTTCCTTTCCAGCTCATTTTCACCTATCTTTATTTGCAAACATAAGCCGGAATCCCTCACTTCCTTTGGGGAATCCCTTGCGCAATTGTTCTGGAGTTTTGATTTTGATATTTTTGGATACAACGCATATGACTTCCTTTATGAAATTTCACGCCTCCTGTGTCACGGCCATTCGTCTTTGTGCTATAGCGTCTCAAAGTTCCGTGCCGCCAAATTTCCCACGCCCATAACTCGTAAAGGACGCCGCTTTGCGATTTGTGTCCATATAGTTTTTTGTTTGTTTTGATGTCTACTTTCAACTCCCAAACGCTGTCATAGGAATTACGTAACATCCTGTATTTAGTTCCAGCTTTTATAGCTATATCATTTATCACATCATTATATCATAAAACAGTAATCATTGTTTGCGCGCGTCTTATATCCATCTTGGATTAATAATTATCTTCATAACTTGAAATGAAACATAATGATCCCATATAAATTGAAAACGGAAGCTAGATTCTTTTCTGGGCTTGCGTCTTAAGTCCTCTGATATGCTTGGCGTATTCTAATAGTCTTTTTAAGACAGCGTCCTTAGGCTTGCAGATTTATATTTGGGGAAGGTCTTCCACGCCTTGCGACCTATAAAATCTGTACCTAACACTTCCGATAATTCGAAATCTAATATGCTTCAAATTGAAACGTACATCAGGTGATTAGATAAATATCTAATATAACGCTCGTGTAGGTGTCCTCGACCTAATCATTTCAATCTGAATACAGGACATTAATTATTGTATCACCGTGCATGACTAGGTACATAAACTCAGAGACTCATAGAATGTTCGCTTGAAATGCCTTAGTGTATTGTTACAAAAATAGTGCACTTGTAGATTTTAGCTCAGCTAATTCTAAACGATTCGGACGGGATTAAAATCATTTTTGGAGAATTTTTTTTTGTGAAACGGAACACTGATCGAAACGTGATGATGGGACTAGCGAATGCTTCTAAAACACTGCGTCTCTACTAGTTTCAAATTGATTGATATCGCTAAGCAATAATTACTAATGCAAAATTTTCAAAAGCACTATATCTTCGACTTCTAGAAATCCTTAGTTTCACCTATCTCAAATTTTGTTGATCAGTGTTTAATGTTGGATGTGTCTAATTAAGAAATGCTAATTTCGTTGAGCTTTAGCTACGCTTCGTCTACAATTGTCGTCAAGTGCCAGTTTTGTCCAAATTCTGGATCGTACATCGTGTCTAGTGACTATCGCGGTCGTCACACTACTTGATTCTGTGTAATTGCTAAGATTATGCGGCATAGTAAGCAAGTAGCGTATGCCGTCACCTGAATTTATTTGTACAAATGGTAATTAGAAAATCATCATCTACAAAATATTGTGCACTTCTAGTACACATTGAGTGAATTTCCGAATTGTATTGCAAGTCTGATTTATAGTTGAAATAGTCGCGGATTTTAAACTCATGAAGCTGTACTTCTGATATCGGCATCTTCGAACTATCTATTTATAAAACTCGTTTGGTTGGCAAAAGAGTACAAATATGACGCTCATAAAGAGTGGGCTATTCGAAAATTTCGACGTCAAATGTACAACCTTCGAGCTAAAATTGCTGATTAATTCTGCTGTTGAAAATTTCGAAATAATGAAGTGGACTGAACGTGGATCGTAGAGCAGTTAGTTTTCCCAACGTTCACCGAGAGGAATATCGTAGAGCATATGCTGGGTATAGGGTTTACGTATTTAGAATATCGTCTAAGATTACGTAAAAGATGGCAACTTGTCCATGCATTACTGATTTTAGGGGGGTGAATGTGCCCCCGTGTCTTGTTGACATATTGTAGGATATCTTTAGCATCAATAGCTGACATATTATATACAGGGTCATTTTTGTTTTGCAAAATTTGGGCAAAATTCAGCTCGAAAAGTACTTTCATGAAATCTTCTGGTGTGAATATTTTGTCAACGGGTTTCGATTGGGCGATATTTTAGGCTATGTAAGTTGGAAATTTGGAGATACATGGTTTCGCTTTTGGGGCTAAAATTGGGTTGACTGAGTTCGCTATCGGTGGGGTCGATATTGTTTGGGTGCATCGGCTACGGGGAAGATTACAACTAATGATGAAATTTTGGAAAAAAATATCGTTGGTTGATTGGATGAATTTCCTGAACTGAACAAGAGCTAAGGCCGTAGACTAAACTTCTAGTTAGGACTTAGGAGTATGTCTCCGTTGTCTGGCGAGAATGTAAATATCTTGTCCTACTTGTCGGATGATAAAGTTGTGACCGTAGAGCTTATTTGCTTTGATGATGTTCTTAACGGCACGTCTGTAGACACACAAGCGACTTTAAATGACTGGTAATTTCGAGTGTTGCGACAGAGGTTTGTTACAATGTCATCCTACTTGGTGGAAATATAGTGTGTCTTAAATGTTATACTCGTAGACGAAAAATGAAATGGTCTTAACAATTGTATCTATCACTAGCGGAGCCCAAACTGGAATTATAGTATGTTTAGGGGAACACAAAATCATCGCACTGATTTTAACTTATATGTAAACTAATATTCATAAAAATTGTCACAAGCGGGAATCGAACCTGTGACTGCGGGATATTACTAATGATTTTAAACGAATTCCGGGAAGCCAACCACCATGTCATGTATCTTAATTGGTCCCCGTATGGAAAGCATGTTCGTGACTCGGACGACGACGTCTATCGGAGAGCATAACTCGTAGAGCAAAAGTTGAGTTATCAAGTCTCATACTTACACTTTCTTACCTAGGGACTTTAGATTTACCACACACACACTTACTGACTATCATGCACGGATTTAATATTGGGTCAGAGAAAACATTTTAATTTATTTTAGGGTAACTCTGATGTATCCGATCTCTGCTTTTGCCTACTGACAACTGGTATTTACAATAATCTAACCTATCGATACTAATATGTCCTGAAAATCCAATAACGCATGATTCCCATAAAATCAAGTGAAACCAGAGCCTAAATAACATATGTCAAAGCCACTCACCTACATTAAAAGGATGGAAAGTTCAGGTGTCAAACGTTCGTCGGGAGTTGAACTGGTGAAATCTGAGCACATTAGGATCGACGTAGAGGTAATTTCCCACTGAGTCTGTTTGTTATAACTGCCAAATAACTCGTCTCTTGGACTCAGTTTCTAAGTTATTAGATGTCACGTGACTGCGCGACTGGTTTTCATTGCCTAAAGGTCCAAGTGCACTGTTAAAGAACTATACTTTTCCGAAGACAGGAGAATTTTGTTAAGTCCAAAACTGTCAAACTTCTTTAAAACGCGAGATTTCAAAGTCCGGATCGGCACTGGAGAATCAAGTTTCACTTTTGAACAATACTGCGAAGCACTGATGGAACTGATCGAAGTTAGAATTAACACTCTAGAGGATTTGGAAAGATAGTAGGTAATATCGATTGAAACATCTGTCGGATAGGTTGTGAAACAGGGTAAACAAACTTTGATGGACTTGATGCAAGAGGGAGTTTCACAGGACTGGCTAATCCCGAAAGGCAATAATTCTGCTCTAACAAGTGAAGGGTTACTCAGATTACCTTGAAACCCAACTTCAAATTCCGTACACGTCTAGGTCAGCCACAAAGAGATTACCACACAAAAAAATATCTGCCAGTTTAAACTCCAAGGCCTTTGAATAAAAGCGTAAAGTTTGGACGCGGTCTATCTTATACAGTGCTTGTCAAAGTTCCAGAACTGCGAAATATCTCTGTTAGAATAGGATAGGCTAGTCAATCAAAATGTGTGAGGGGCTGTTTTGGCCCCAACTTTGATTTTTTTAAATGGGAACTCCTATGTTTTATTGCAGATTCTGTATCTACGTAAAAAAAATAAATCAGAATATGACCTGCTCAAAACTGTAGGATGTGAATCCTGGGTCATACAGGGCCGGAAACAAGATTAATGGTGAGAAGTGTTAAAAGTTCCGGAGCAGCTAAATATCTCGGTTAGATGTTTTTATTATTATTATTATTATTTTAAAATTTGAAAGAGACAAACGTTGAAAAAAATCAACAGATATATCGGATGAGCAAATCACTCAAATTGTTTGGGACCCTTTGTAGGCCCCAACTTTGATTTTTTATATGAGAATACCCAGATTTTATTACAGATTCTGTATATACAGATAAAACAAAATATGTCCTGCTCAAAACTGTAGGATGTGTTTCCGGAAAGCAGATTAATGGTTGGAAGTTCGGGAACGGCTAAATCTCTCAGTTTTATTTTCTGCATGGAGGTTTATTTATGAAATACATATATCTCACAATAGTAGAGTGTACGTTAACCATCTTCTACCTTTATTCACACTTCTAAATTCCTAATAGATTATTTATATAAAATAATCTCCGATAGTCATTTGTTCCGCTTGGCAATACAGGGAGATTGCTACTAACATATTCTAAATATTTCTAGAAGCAATAAAATAAGCAATTATTATTACTGATTTTGTACCAAATCTTACAAGTCTCCATATACGTAAACACAGTGTTCGATTTGCGGGTGGGAATACCGGGAATTTTCCCTGGTGCGTCAAAATTTCATTTCTGGTTATTCATTCCGAGTATCACCCCAACCAGGGATAAAATCTTGATATTTTCATCAGAAAAGGTAGGATGTTGAAACTTGTCATCATCCACTAGTTTTAGGATACCCATTGGTAATTTATAACAAATCGAACACTACGAGGGTGCTGTTACCATAGGGAAAGTTGGGCATATTCTGATTTATTTTTTCTGTATATAAAGAACGTGCAATAAACAGTGGGGTTTCCCATTAAAAAAGTCAAATTTTGGGGCCAGACAGAGCCCCACACAATTTGAGTGACCTGTCCGTTCGATATCTCTGTTGAATTTCTTCAAAGTTTCTTTCTTTGAAATTTTCAAATTAAAAAAAAAAAACTAATTCTAACCGAGATATTTAGCCGTTCCGGAACTTTTAACACTTCTCACCATTAATCTTGTTGCTGGCCCTGTATGGCCCAGGATTTACAGCCTACAGTTTTGAGCATGACATATTCTGATTTAGTTTTTTACGTAGATACAGAATCTGCAATAAAAAGATGGGTGTTCCCATTTAAAAAATCGAAGTTGGGGCCCAGACAGGCACTCACATATTTTGATTGGCTAGCCCATCGATGGCTCTGTTGATTTCTTGCAACTTTTGTCGCTATCAAGTTTTCAAAAAAGCATTCTAACCGAGATATTTCGTAGTTCTGGAACTTTGACAAGCAAGCACTGTATAAGATAGACCGCCTTCAAACTTTTACCCTTTTATTCAAAAGCCTTGCAGTTCAAACTGACAGCTTAGTTTTTGTATGGTAATCTCTTTGTGTCTGGTTTACGTGTGTATGAAATTTGAAATTCGGTTTCGAGGTGATCTGAGTGTTTGATAGATGAAATCGAACCGAAGGCGGATATGGATATTCGTATTTCATTGATCAGAGACGTAATGCCATGAGCTGGTATCGATAAAAGACTTCTCTTGGGGTTGCAGGTGTTAACACTTTCATAAAATTAAACTCTGTAAACATAACTGAATATGATCAATGGTTCGGATATTATTATGTATTGATTTCCGCTGAGGACGGGTCATGTCTGGAGTTCTCACTGAATCGTTAATGCAGGTGTAACATATTAGTTTGCATTCATGGAACAAACGTGTGTTCATGTGGGAGAAAAGGCGAATCACTTACATTACATCCTGTTGACACTAATATTGAAGATCGAAAATGGGAATCGGGAAGTTCATTGGCATAATCTAACACCTGTATATCATTGTCATCAGCACTGTCTGAAAACAGCTTTCGAGCAAATCATCGCTACCAATTTATTTATGTGTAAACTAACTACAAGAAATATAAAATTAGACTAAAAATAAAATTTGAAATTAAATATTAAGATGAAACATACGTTGCAGATTCACAATAGATTCAGTTTCCCGCACACAGTAATGGCTTACTTTGTACTCACTAACATAGATATCATGGAACTTCTTTTAGTGATCTGATTCCGCAAGTTTCTTCGATTATTTTGTAGATATCAGTGCATGTATTGGTGAAACCTTTTTATACGTATTGGTTCCTAGGTTTGGCGTATTGCATTTTTATTCACTGCTTCATTCATTGTACAAGATAAGGTTGGTGGCTTGTATTCACAATTGTATGTCCTTTTGCCTTGTATGAACTCTCCCTGAGATTGCACTTTCTCGGATTCTCCTGCACTTCACCATCATCTGTAATATCAAAGTCTAATTTTAGCGGGTTATGGCTGAAGATGTGAGAAGTTTACCATGATCTCTTGTTTTTGTAGGTAATCTTCCATATTTATTTGCACCTCCTCCTTTCTTTTGGCATGTATTCACTTTTGTCAATTCTTGGATTTTTATTTTCTTCTTTAATTCGCTTTCCACCTATTTCGTATTCTTCCTCCTTTTTTGTACCTTTGGTGTTTTCGTTCTACCAAATTGATTAGTATGGTCAGTGTTTCAGTTCTTTCCTGTTCATGATTTAGAATCCGGATTTGATATCAACGAATATGGAATAAGGATTTGAAATCCACGGCTTTCAAAAATAGATTTGAAATCCATGGATTTGGAATACAGATTTGAAGTCCGCAGATTTGGAATACAGATTTGAAATCAACGGATTTGGAATATCAACATATCCATAAAAACAATGAAACGATTTTAACAATGAACAAGAAAGAAAATGAAAAATCGGCACGGATAGAACTTTGGAATTGGTTATGAACTTTCTTCCCTAAAAGTTTGAATTCTCTAGGCTTGAATTTGTAGGAGCAGCATTGAAATTTCGTGCAACGAAAAAAATACATTAGACATACACGGAGATAGTGCTGCCATCTCTTGTCGTACATCTTGGCTTTACATTGCCCTTAATTCGATGTTGTGTACTTCAACTTCTTCTGCATTTTTTTTTCTTTATTCTTCTTCTTGGTTTTCCTTCTTTTGGTCTACCTTCTTTTTTCTCCTTAATAATTAGTTGTACAGAGTACATTTTCAGATTTCTCCTTCATCGTCTCATTTTGATTTGTTCTATCTAGAATAACAATATAATTTCCAGGTTTCTCTTTCAGCGTTTCATCCTCAAATTCATTATTTTGTTTTGTTTCACTTTGAGTAATAACGTGACTTTTAGACCTTTCTTTATCTTCCATCGTTTTATCCTCATTAATTATTTTGATTTGTTTCATCTGGAGTAATAACATTATTTTCAAACCTTTCTTTTATTGTTTCATCCGTGGATTCCTTATCTCCATTCATTTTGTCGTGTATAACATCACCTTCGAGTCTTTCTAGATCTGGTCTTGAAATTTCTTTTGGTTGAGTATCTTCTTCAGTTTGGTCTTCTTTCTTCGGGAATAATTTGCTTATTTGGTTAGAAATTGTTCTTTTAAAATCATTTAAATTTTGGTCTACATAAGCTTTCATTTCTTTAAATTTCCTTTTTAGTTCTTGAACGAAGCGCGATTTCCGTTCTTCAAGTTCTATTCTTTTCCTTCCTTCGTCTGCTACTCTTCCTTCTTTTTCTTTTTCCTCTTTTCACCTTCTTTCCTTTTCCAACCTTCTTTCTCTTTCCAAACTCTTTCTGTCTGCTTCATCTGCGTATGTTTTCATTAAATTAAACATCATATTGCGCAATTGTTCAAACTTATTTCCTCGATCTTTTGACTCGTTCAATCCAGCATCATCTTCCTTTGGTCACTTTGAATCACTGTGCGTTGTTACAGTTCATATTCCTCTCCTTCTTGTATTATACGGATATACATGGGCATTATCATTGTTTAAACCTTGTTCCGCTTCCATGTTATTTTCGGCCCTCTCGTTGGTCACCATTATTATGAAGTGGTCTTTCAGTAGCAATCACACGTAGACTGTAGCTCTATTCAATAAATCCATGTAGAATGCGGTTCCTCAATATATTCTCCGGCTAGCTTTAGATACGTAGACCAGTTCATATACAAGTTTGATAAACCCGAATATGCATCCTTTGTCAGATACCAAAATAATTATCAAATGCCAAGGTGCCCCTATATAACCCGGGACTTCCGTGCTGCTCCGGGCATGATGACATTTGGTTAATTAACAAGCAGTCGACCAGGAAAAAATTAAATCCCTCCTGAACCACCTTTCCAATGTGCGGTAAATCAAAAGCTGGGTAAATATTGAATCATTATTTTATTTAAATGTAAGCTATATAAAATCATTTCGTTGTTGTTCTGCTAAAACCTTGTATCACCTTTTACATACGTTATTACATTATACACCTTGGTAAACATTATAAGATTACAAAAAACTTGACTGGAAAGTAATTCTGATAATTTTCTTAGTAAACACGATAGAATTAAATATTATTTACATTTGCTAAAAAAGAGAAAACAATAAATAACAGACATCTCTCTGTTAATGTATATCTTTCAGCGACTTCCATGTGCTGCCATCTATTAACAATTCCTGCAACTCGATCAATATAAACATCACAAATATGCTGTAATTTGCTAAAAAAAAAAAATATTTTAAATACTAATTCGATACTTTCAAGCTCGTACATTATATAAAATCACAATATATAACATTAAAGATACTTTTAATACTTAAATCCTCAACTTAGAGTCAGAGATACCCATAACAAATATTTTATGTTATATGCATATATAAAAAGAGTTGTATAAATCCATAATGAATGCTCTTGTAAACAAGCAACTACATATATGTTTTTCTTAATGAGTCTGTTGCAGTAGGACTGTGAATTATTGTTTCAAATATTGAACCTTGCGGGTCCTTTTCATTTATTTAGTTTTCTCAATTTCCCTATGTATTTTCACATGGTATCTTTGTTCCCCCCTCTCCCTTTCCCCAGATCTCAGTAACTAAAAGTAACACAGATATGAACGATACACCGTTGAATTCGTCATGGTCTGAAGCGGTGGGGAAAATTATCACCCAAGTGATATTAAAGTTGAGCTCTAAGTTGAGGATTATTCATAAGATGAGGAAAAATTTTCCGCGGCTGCCCCCGCACTTTTTTAAAAGTATAGTAGTAGCTATTGGCACGTAACAGTATGGAGGACATTTGAAAAAACGAATTTTCAAATAGGGTGACAACGCTGACAATTGGGTACTTGGATACAGGGTACCTCAGTATATTTCGATTGTGTCGTTTATGTATACTCAAAGCTTGGTGCGGTACGTCAAACTGAATCGACGAAGTAAATATTTAATTTTTAAAATTCATTGGCAACACTGTCAACTGTGAAACCTGAAGAACTTCTATGACGCGTCACAGTACGTAAATACAAAGTTTAGTCCTGATACGTTCAGCAATATGGAAGCATTTAAAAATTGTATGTTCTGAAATCGATTGGCAGCGCTAAAAGCTGCAGCGCCGGAAGTACCGACATGAATTGTCCCAGTACCTAATGCACATGTCAAATTTGTTGTAAATCAATGCGGATACGTCCAACGGTAACAAATATAAAATCTAAAATTTTAAAATCGTTTGGCAACACTGACAAACTACGACGCCTGGAGTGCCTGTATGGCATGTCCCAGTTCCTAATGAACATGCATGTCGAATCAATGCACACTTGTAGATTTGTATTAATAAAGGCATTTCTATAAGTTGAATTTTCAGATAGGCTGGCAACACTGACAGCTGGGATGCTTCAGGTCGAGGACACCAAAAACTTTCTTCTATTATGTTGAATGATTTTTAAGCAAAGTTTAGGACAAATACGGTATGTAAGATTCTTTTTTAAATGATTTTAAAAAATGGATGCACTGAGAACTAGCCAACCCGGAATATCTCATATACTAAAATATATTTGTAATCTTACAATATCTAGTAGGGTTTAATTTACGTTTTATACCTTCTTAATTACCTATATAAAAGTAATTCTTGCTTAAAGAGACGTTAGCTGTATTAAAATTAAAATAAAACTAAATTAAAAAAAAAACGATGGCTCATGTTCCTTTTTTAAAAAAAGAAAAAAAACGGGTTTTAGGAAAAACGAACTTTTTTATTTATTTACAAACCTATTTGAGACCATTATGAATCCAACGGTGTATGGTCATCCCTGTGGGACTTGTAGTTATTGAGATCTAGGAGGGGCACAAATGGAGAATACTGAGCGATTCAAAAGGGCCTGCAAATTTTAGAGTCAAACTAATAATTTTCCCCACCGTTTCAGACCATGACGAATCCAACGGTGTATCGTTGATCTCTGTGTGACTTTGAGTTCCTGAGATCTAGGTGGAGGACAAACATATCATGTGAAAATACGTAAGAAAATTGAGAAAACTAAGTAAATGAAAACGACCTGTCAGTTTTAGAGTCAGTCGTAATTTTCCCCACCGTTTGAGATAATGACGAATCTAGCGGTGTATGGTTCAAGTCTGTCAGACTCGAAGTTGCTGAGATCTAGAGGTGACGGACGGACAGACAGGACAAACCCTATATCTTCGCTTATTTACTGACATTCGTACTGATGCGCTAATAATAAAACCAACCTCTTTAAACGGACCAACGCAGGACATTAGGCTAAAATCAGGTAACATTAATTTCCCATAGAAAAAATAAAATAATTGCCGAGCAAAACAATATCTTTTAATCAAAAACTGAAAATCTGTAACAGTTTCATCAGACATCAGTTTGTGTCTGATACCTGATACAGGCAGATAGTTAGTTAGTTGGTGAAACTGTTACACGATCTTAGTTTTTAATTAAAACGCATTGCTTTGCCCAGCAATTATTATATAAGCTAAGTTTTGACATGGAAACTTTCCATCGAAGTAAATCTCTGTGAGCAACATTTTAGCAGCAGTGGATACTGGTTTGGTATTTCATTGACAAGTTTAGAATATATTAGGAATTATAGATTACAATTATGTAAATAATATTGTTTTCTCTAGATTGATTTAAACAGCAGTAATTTGTTTGTGGTTGTCTGCTATATAGTAAACATTTTTTTTAAGGCACACACCTTTCGCAAATGGTCCCTCGGACACACCTCAAGAAATTTTAAGACGTATTGAAGAAGGTTGTTTTGATACAGATTCAGGAAACTGGATATCCATATCACCGGAAGCAAAGGTATGCTTTAGTTAATAAATGTTGTTCTTCCTCTTAGAAGGTTCTTTAGACTAACTCTCTGCATTTCTGCAAGTACCTGAGAAAATTACGGTCCTTTCATATCGTTTTCATAAGACTTTGTATAGTTCTGTAATGGATGATTTTTGTTCAAATATGGAAAAGCTAATTTGGTGTCAGAATAGTTTGACTATAGCTAACAAGCAATAATATTGATATGTCAACGGTACTGTGTAGACCAAAATGTTGAAAACTGAACAGGGGAATTAGTAGCAACAATCTCTCAATTGTCGACCGGCTACACTACCAATTGAGTAGTTATTACCACGCCACGACCATCTTGTGTTTATATTGAGTATAATTCACGCCTCAGCAGGGCCAGCGAGTAATTCTTTCGTACTTCACAGCTCGTAAAAAGGTTTCAATAGGTAGAAACTCTGAAATCCAGCAATGGTTGACTTTTTGACATAAGATGACATCAACTAAGGCGAAAAGAGTACCCACTATACACAAAAAGATGGTTCTGGTAAATCAATCAGCTGGCAACTAAGAGATTTACGTATGATTCTCGATCTCAGTTATCAGTTTTTCTCCATGAATTTTTTAGCGTGTGTATGTGCAAAAGCATATGTATACAATGTTTTCTATTGAAGAAATTTACATCTGACTCTGTCTATATGATTTGCAGAAAAATCATCTTAAACAAATACCTCCACGTTGTTGTTATTTGGTTTAATTGTATCTTAAATTGATAGTTCTTAGCTACTATCTGTAGATAAATTTAACGATGGATTTCGATACTTCTATAATTAGGTAGGGGGTGTTCGGAAGTGTCAAGTCAATTTCAGAATTCGGAACCTTTATAAATTCTGCAGTTTTCCAATATTCTGATATACCAGAACTCCAACATTTCCAGAATTACAAATATATTCTATTCCATCTTACAATTAGATTTAAATACTTAAGTATTACGTTCAACTAACTTCAAAAAGTTGCTTGTGAAGAGAAATGCAGCTACTGTCGGGACACTTCCAGAAACCAACAAACCCTAAGCTGTGTTTTTAAGTATAGCTCAACTCCTTTTCCGGACCAGTTGTAAACAAATTTTCCGTTACCTAAATTTACTTACTGTTGCCTGCTTATATATTCATGATATACTCATGCTCGTCAAAAATAATTTGCATACATTATGCTCTTCAGGATGATTTTCATGGCTACAATACAAGAAATCGTAACAAACTGTGTATACCAATGGTCTCATAAGACAAAAAATATTCGATGAATCTCCTTTTTGCTTAGGAAAAATTCTCTACAATAAACTACCTGAAACAGTAAGAACTATAAGTAAAACTTCCCTCTTTCCCGGAAAATTGAAAAAAAAATAAAAATAAGGAAGTTAATTCGTAAAACATTTTACTCAGTTGCAGAGTACCTACAAGAAAACTAGCATGTAGTTGATAGTGTACTTCTTCAGCTTTATATATGCTTTTAAACTTTGTTTATTATATTTATTCATGTATGTATTTTTCATGATGTTTTATTTTGTTCTATTATGTATGTGTATGTGTTCTATTATGAATTATCTATGTAATTTTGACATGTTCTCTACAGGATTGGATTTTTTTTTTAACACGTTTTTCATGGACTGCTAACAAAGTGTTTAAAACGTTTCAAACATTTTCGTAAAAAGAAAAAAAATTGTAGAGGTTATGATAGATACTCCATCTGCAGTAGCCTCTATAACGTTTCAATCGCGCTTTCGGTCTATTCATAAGCACTTACTAGAAATTGTAGGTTCTATTTTACCAAATTTGAGAAAATTTGCTATTTATTAAAATTAAGCGACAAAGCTATTTATTATATATAAAAGGTAAAAAGGTAAAGGTATAGTTCTTGCAATGGGGATGCGGAAGTAGCGCTCCACATATTCTCGACCAACGACACCAAGTAAAGTGGGGTGGTCAGTCCCACGCTCGGGTGCCCTTAGCTCTTAAAATGCTCAGGAATACAAAGGACGCTGTGGTACTCAATTTGATAGGAAGATGAGTGTACCTCAGAGCGCCTGGCATGGGAACACTGAAGGATAATTCTCCAGTTGTGTAGCAGGGATTTGAATTACACTTCTTGAAATGTTCAGTTCTCTCATTTCTTTTTTACACAATCTGCATTTGGCTTTTGCCATTTTATTATTTTCGGAAGAATTAACTTTAATAAAGTGTGTCCAGATTAAATCCTTTTTTCGTCTTGTGCACCCCATTGATAATGAGTCTATAAACGAACAGTACCTAATAAATACTACTTCCTGATACATCGGAACTTTTTTTTTTTTTTTGTTTAATATTCTTTCGGGTCTAAATAAAATATATATCGATGTTCTCTAAATTGAAAACTGGTTTTAGACCATAACGGCCATTTTTGGTCAAAAATTTGACAAAAGTTTACTTTTTGCGATATATTTCAATGTGGCCCCACATGCACAGCCCCTGACCGCTTCGGACCATTTTTTATTATTATTATTATTATTATTATTTTACTATGGTCAAAATTTATTTTCCACAATTATTTTCTATAAGCCCCCACGTACACCCCGTGATCCATCGGGACCAATTGTATATTACTCCTTATTGTCTAAATAAAAATATAGCCATGGTCTCACAAAATAAAACTGGTTTTAGACCATGGCGTCCATTTTTGGTCAAAAGTCCGTATTTTGGTCCGTATTATTTTACAGCAATGTTTCCAACCAATAAAATTGAATTTTTACCAAAATGAAGTCTATTTTTGGTTGAAAATTGGTCAAGTCTATTTTTGGACTTTAAAAAATAAATAAAAGGAAACCGTCATGTTGAGACAAAAAATTAAATATCTGACTTGAAAAAGGCACTCGTTACTTATTTTGGCCTAAAGAAATGGTAATTATATCTTAACCCTCCCCCCAAGTTTTGGGGACCTGGAGGCAGAAAAGGGGCCCATGAAAAATGAAAATTTTCTTAAGCGTGTCATATTATAGGGCATAAAATAAATGGATTTTACCAACTGAATACGGATATGATTTACGAAACTGCTAAAATAAACACAAAAAATCGTGGCCATTTTTGTTTCTAAGCAGTTTCATATTTGGTATAAATTTGTAATCCCTAAAATTCTTTTCTAAATAAAGTAATTCATATTCATATCCTGTCGGAAATCCACTCATTTGATACTCAATTGGGAGCCTTCTCCTGGCCAAGATGTTCCTAATTTTTAGGAGCCGTTATCGCAAATTATCAGTTGTGTGGGCCAAAAACAAATAATGCAGTGTCGGTTTTGAAGTTTCAGTGAGTTTTATTTTTTCCTTCAACCTAATGGCTATTTTCTTTAAAATAGAAAACTCTATTTCTTACCCATTTTCGATTGAAAATGGCCGCAATTTTGGTTATAAGAAGTTTCATTTTTGTGAAAACTTTGCTATAAATTTCGAATCCTTAATTTTTCTGAAGAATCAGTAATTTCAATCAAAAATTCAAATCTCGCCTTATATGAGCGCTATCGAGAAACTATTTATTGATTTGTAGATTATTCAAGAGCTTTTCAATGATACCCCACAAGACGTGATTTTAAAAATTTAGAATTTCCTCCACCATCCTCGCACGTACCCCTACAACCCCTGAATCGTTGGTGTCACCGTAAATTTCATAGGAAGTACTATAATTATGCAGACAAAGTTTCACTCTAAACTCCATAGGGACTGATATATAATTTTTAAAAAAATTTCAACCCCCGACCGCCCCCTTGGGCCGATTTTGCTCATTAACCAACTTAGCCATGCATAGCCTAGAAATAACATAATAAAATTTAGTTCAAATATCTTTAAATTTATGGCCGCTAGCGTGTAAATACGTACTCGCTTTGTTTCGCTGGGGGCAATGTCCCCAGACCCCCCCCCCCCCCATATGTTTTTTTTCACCATTTGTCTACCCTAGCGGTTTTAGAGGTCTACCATCTTTTGTGACCTACCTTAATACCAAATTTCGTTTGTCTATCCTTAGTGGTTTAGAAAATACGTTTTCGGGCGGCCATTTTGGATTAAAGATGGCTACTTTTTTTTAACGTTTTATTATATTGTCGTGACTTACTCGTGAAGGTACACCTTCAAATAAAATTTCATTTCTCTAGCTCAAACGGTGTCGAAAATGATTTTTTGGGCGGCAATTTTGATTCCAAGATGGCGACTTTCTAAAATTTTGTTATGTTTTCTTAAACTACTAGTTAAGATACACCTTTATGCCAAATTTCGTATCTATCTCAAACGGAGTCGAAAATTGATTTTTAGGTCCGCCAATTTGAATCCAAGATGGCGTCTTTGGATACATCATGTAACATTTTCGTAACCTACTAGTGATATTGTACCTTCACACCAAATTTTATTTCAGTAGTCCCAGCCGTTTAGGCTGTATATTCTATACAACAATGGGTTCGGCGGCCATTTTGGATCCAAGATGACGACATTTTCAATATTTTCTCAACCTAATACACCATGTACACTCAGCCAATCAAAATCTGAGCGCACTCTTTAGCAGCTCTTAAAAAGTGTAAGTCCAGAAATTCAGCTATATGGCAACCTCGCAACAACATGAGTGACCACTGCGCTGGTTTTAATACAATGAGTGTATTAATGCAGTTTTAGAGTACTAATCTTTGTGAAGAAAATAATGTTTGTAAATCTAATCGTGATTTAGTGAAAAAATATGTGAATAAAAGTAATTAGAAATATTCGTTTGTTATTATTGGCGATAAAATAAATTATAATACAGCGATGTTGCTACGTCCGTAATCATTAGCGATGAAGTTTTGCTTATTCCCACTTGGGACGTTAAATAGGGTTTTTGAAACTTTTAACAAATCATACAACATGGTTTTCATATGTATAGAATCTAACAAAATAGTAGTCAATAGAAGGTTAGCTCATAAATGTACGAAACACTGTAACTGGAACAAAATTATGTATTATATAACTTTTACTTTGCTTTTATTTCAGTAAGAGTTAAGCTTCAAGCCTGTCTATCTGATGTCTTCGTGGCCGTGCGCGCTGCGTCGCGTTAATTTTTTCCCCTTTGCGTCCATAAAGCTGGCGATGCGAGTTCGAATCCCGAAGCTTGCTCTACTTTTCTCACAAAGCTCCGTCATCTATGTTCGTATTGCATGGACGTATCAGTTTGATTCCTGTCAGTTGCAAAGAAATCTGTCAACGATTACCATAAGGGTTACCCATTTCAAGGTTTAGTCTAATAATTATATCAAAAGTTTTATTGTCATATCAAAATGTTTAGAAAGGAGCAGATTAATCGATGTTATATTCGCTGACGTCAAACGTGAGGTCAGTGACTCACTATATGCTTTACTCTAATTTAATCACTTGCATCAATTCTTAAAATGCAGAAGGCTAACCAAATGAAAAGGGTCTGCCAATTTTAAACACCAAATTAAAAACGTCTGGATAAATCGAGATCGCTGAACCCAAATTTGAAGTCAGTTTCTCTGTACCTGTTTTCGTTTAGGCGCTAGCCTCCATTGCAGATGGAGGAATCAAAATTAAGAGGTCCAATATTTTAAGGTAGTTAACAGAGAGAACATACCAGGTGGACAGGAGAAATTAACGTAGCTTTTTTGTTCTTGCTAGATCTAAATCCACATTGTTCTCACCTAACGAATATCACTGGTTTCTTGATTTTGGTAAATTATACTGTTTTAGAATTGCATTTCTTTAAGTAAACTTATATCAGGCCACATTGCATGCACAAAGTATCACTTTCTGATAGTACAATGGTTCCAAAATACGAGCTGCATTCCCCCTACTTTCTAAGGTAAGTTTGAGTTTTTCAAATGAGGTTGGTGTATATTATTCCCCCAAATGCATCTAATCAAGTGAATAAAATATTTTACGATTTTGAAAGAAAATTATATTGGCGTAGGTCAGGGTTTCTCAATGTGGAGGTCGCGACTCCCAGAGGGGTCGTGAGTTGTGTGTAAGGACGTCGCAAAAGAAGATAAAAAAAATAATTTAGCTAGGGTTTGTAGGTTAAAACTAATAAATTTCGAAGACGATATTTTACTGTTTTTGTTTATTGTTTTTATCATTAGAGTCTACTAAAATAATGTAATTTGTTGAATAGTTTTGAATAATGTAATTAGGATGTTTATTATCAAATACAGCAGATCAACGGTCATGTTTGAGTCGCGGGATGAAAAAGGTTGAGAAACGCTGCCGTAGGTGTAAAGCGAACCTATGATACTCAGTGTAGAAAGTGCACCTAGCTAATCAAGCAAATAACCACGCCAGCAATCTGTTGTTATCCAGCGACCCAACACATCAGCTTATTCTTATTGCGTGTTTGCTTACACACTCATTTCGCTTGTGTGTTTGATATATATATATATTTCGTCTCCTAATATTATAACCACAGCACGGGATTTTCGAAACAGCGAATATTTCAATATAGGTTCTGACTCCTACATTCAGTGTCGAAGAAGATGATATAGTCACGGAAAAAAGTATTACGGGAACAAGTATCAGTTTTTTTTTTAATTTAGCTCATAGATAGGCACCCATAGCTTGATCCTGTCAGTTCCAGTCCCTTGGACATATCAAGGCTTAGGCATCACTTCAGTGCGAGCGGTGCCGGGTTCGATTGCTGGCGGGCTCAAAATTTCGGTGTTGATCTAGCATCGTGAAGACAATCGGGGAGCTGCTGTGAATAAAAGACAGTGGTGAATCACAGTTGAGAGCTTATAGATCAACTCCTCCCTCCGGGAGAGGTCTCATCCTGTAGTGGATGGCTGTAAATTTTATATATATATATATATATTCTTCTTTATGCGTATTTTAGGAAAATTTAATATTGAAAACCGACATAAATGACGGAGCTATGTAGAAAAAGTATCATGTAGTTAAAAAATTGGCGTCTGTGGGTAAGATTTGCCAGTTTTTCTGTGGGTATCTGATATGTGGGGGTGACCCCGATTTTGCAGTCTACGAATAAACGAGGGTGATACTCCATTAAAAGATAATAACTACTTTCTTTCATGTTGGTTTGAATTGAAGAGTTTATTGCAAACACTGCTTCTGAAATTTTGTCTGGCCAGAAACTCATGTCGGGCAAAACTGTAAATTTCAGTCTGTTCTAGTGTTTCAATGGCTGATTCTACGATCCCTGTCGTTGAATGGTTGTATGCTGGTGCATATTTTAGTTCGAAATCATATTTTTGAGCTAAATTCTTCATTGTTTGACTGCAGTGTGCAGAGTGTTTGTCTAAAATGAGGCGTTTTATTGCTCCGAAACGACGAATTACTTCAGTCTCTCTAAACTTAGTTACTGTTTCTGATGAGATTGTATCGACTACCCTAGAGACTCACACCCGATGGCTAAATGCACGTATTTTAAGTGTTGGGATTGGACCTAGGAATCGAAAATAGATTGTTCTGCAATCTTTCCTACAGGGTGATGCAAAAGTTCTGATTGCTTCTTTGGTTATTGTATTAGGAGCTGACAGTCCTTACAGTTTCTTAATTTGAAGTCCAAGTAGTTCTTAAGGTATAGGAAATAGTATTTTTGTAAAGACAAACAATATAGTTTATTAAAGCCTGGCACTTGGGTCGCTGTGTAGGTTATCAAACCATTGCTCTTTCGTAGTCCGGGATGCATGGTAGTAGCAGTTCGCCATATTTTGGATGGCGTTGCTTGCAGTATAAAATATCGTTCACAAAACAGTAAAGCTTAGCTGATTTTTCAGGTTCACATCCCTGTAATGCATTTATGATATCGGAAAATATTTGTCTTTCTTTGTTTCGTCTTTAATATTTGATTTGGTTTGAAGTCTTGAGTATGTAACACATTGTCGTCCAATGAACCGAAAACCAATGTCATCTTCTGAGTGTTCTAAAACGTCTGTAATCTTTGTCTGTTAGCTACTAATTTCATTTCCTCCTCTTCTGATTTTCTTGAAAATACCGATTGGAGTCAGCCGACTTTATGCCTGACTTGGAAGTTGTAATAAGATAAAAACAGACATTAACGTGTGTATTTTCCAACTCAGTGTGGTTGGTTCTGTAAATTTTCCAAGAACTTACTGTCAGTGTATCAAATAAATGGATAGTTAAGAACGTAATACCTAAATTTACGAATCGTATATATTAAACTTGCCAATTCACGTTGCCAGGTCGATGCTTTTTGTTCAGATTTTGATAGTCTTCGACTACAGTAAGAGACTACCTTTTCTTCTCCTGTCTTAGGATTAAAGCAGGTGAGTAAATCCCCGCCTGAATGGCCGAAGCGTCTGTATACACACGTATTTCTAAATTTTCATCCAAGTGCGTCTGTGAGGGGTCATTCAAAATACGTGTTTTTAAACCTACAAAATATTGGTCTAATTTTTCATCCCACTTAAACTTGCTACCTTTGGTTATTAGCTGTTGAAACGGTTCAATTTTCGTTGTAAATCGACTAATATGCGATCTTAAAAACGAGCAAAGGCCGATAGAACTCTTGATTTGCTTTTTACTTCGGGGACGCCGAAAATTTCGTATTTTTCGAGCAGTCTTTGAAGAAATCGATATCCTTGTACCACTGACTTGAAAAATCGAGACGAGAGAAGAGTAAATGTGTCTTCTTGGGCGAGGCTCGAAAATCATGTTTGCTCAATCTCCTAAAAAGTAATTTTTAGAATATTCACCCAATTAATTTTTTTCTGCAATACCTTACAACTAAATTACATGCTAAAATATTCCTCTAAAGTAACAAGACATGGGTCGAAAGACGTCTCACACACGTTTTGTATGTTTTATTTAGCCATTCAAAGCAACAAACATTTAATATTAGGGTGAATTCTGTTTAAATCAGTCTTATTTGCCCATTCACTGAAATATCATCCGAAAGTAACATTATTTTGTTTTTTGTTGGCTGTAACAAAATCCCATATTTTATACAAACACTACAGGGGCCAGATAGACGCATTCACTGCAGGTCCTGGCGTTAAACATGTGTAATCTCTGCTTCACCAATTCAAACGTCCATATCACGGAAGCGAGAGAAGTTCTGCATGTGTGAAAATTTGCGAGTTTCGCAATTTTAAGGCCAAAAGGACAAACTTTGAATAGGTGGTAGTGCAATTAAAGCCGCACATATGAAAGCAAGCAATATTCGACCAACTCATATACAACCAACATTGGTGCATAGTCCTAGGAAACAAAAGAAAAATAAGAGCTGGTTATTAAAGTACAATTTAAGGAAATAGCGAGAAATTTCACATTTTATTGCTCCTTCAACACCACGTCGGGCTGTAATCTTCAATATAAAATAGCGCTAGGAGCCTATTTTATGGAATTCTATACCAAACTTGCACTCGTCATCAAAGAACAAAGAGAAGATTATTTCTTGTGTGAGTCTTGCATTAATCTTACCTACATACATGTAATTACCTCGCTTTCCTGCAGCCCCTGTGAGAGCTACGAAATAATAGACACATTCAATCCCTAACGCGCAATAAGTTCAGTTACAGTGGAAGCCCTGTGTAATTTCAATTCTGAATCCTGTATACTATAGAATCGCGCTATGTGTACATTTCTTTCTCTAATTGTCTTTATTCTTAACCGAATGCACACAAAGGACGTACAATCTCAATTTTGAATTTCGTAGAGTAACCCTAATAGCAACTTATCTTTTATTCTTTACCGAGGACGTACAATCTCGATTTTAAATTTCACGTATTGTAGAATTATGGTGGTAGTAACTTGCATTCTCTATTCTTTACCGCGAACATACAACACCAAATGCAACCCCATGTTGTAGTGGTGACGCGTGGAAACCTTGTGTAATCTCGACTAAAAACCTTAAACCCATTTCGATTTTGAATTTCTTAAAGTCACGCTAATTGCAATTTAAGTGTACATTTCATTCTGTAATTGTTTTTATACTTTATTGAATGCAACGCATCGATGACATACAACAGCAAATGCAATCTTGGTTTTAAATTTCGTATTAGACCTATATAAACACGCAATTTTGCAGTTTCATAGTTCTGTGAAGCGACAATAGGTAGAGAGAAGCAAATTTTACATTCTACATCACCAACCCGAATAACATATAATTTGCAAGTTTTTCAGTTTTGCGTCTGAAATGTCAAAATTCGACAAAACTCGAACCGCCATATTTTAAATGCAATAACAGGTAGAAAGAAGCTGTTTTTAAATTCAACATTATCGTGAAAAATAATATAATTTAAAGTTTTCATAGTTCTGGCACAAAAAGAGACGCCATATGTTGGTAGTGCAATGTCAGTTCAAGCAATATTCGCCCAATATTATCCTCATTGAAGCTTACTCCCAGCAAACAAAAGAAAAATAAGAGCTGGTTATTAAAGTACAATTTGAGAAAATAGCGTGGAATTTTACATTTAATACCTCAACCAACACCGCGTTGAACGAACGTGTACTTGTCATCAAAGAACAAAGAAAATATTATTTCTTGTGTGTTATTGCTAACATGAGTTTTACGAGTCTTGTGAATATAGTAATTATTATAATAACCCCGCTTCCCTGCAGCATGACGAATTTATGGACAGTTAGACGCATTCAAGGTTTTATAAATTTAACTAGAGACGTGTGTAGACTAAGGTGGAAACATCACCGAGCCAATTTGCAAGTTTCTCAGTTCAAACTGCGTATTATGAAAGCAATACCAGCCCAAATAACATATAATTTGCGAGTTTCATAGTTCTAGGATCAAAACAGCAAAATTTTAACTCCTATATTTTGGAAAAGGTAGGTGGTAGAGAAAAGAAAATGTCACATTCGGCATTACCAACCCAAATTGAGAGAAGCAAAATTCACATTCTGTATTATCGACCCAAATAACATATAATTTGCAAGCTTCTCAATTCTGCGTCTCAAATGTCAGAATTCGACAAATTTAAACCGCCATATTTTGGAAGCAATAATTGGTAGAAAGAAGCAAATGTCACATTCTGCATCACCAATCCGAATAACATAATTTGCGAGTTTCTCAATTCTATGTCTAAATGTCAAAATTCGAACCGCTATATTATGAAAAGAGAGTGGTAGAGTTGGTAGAAAAATAAAAATTTCACATTCTCCAACACCAACCCAAATAACATATAATTTGCAAGTTTCTCAATTCTGCGTCTAGAATGTTAAAATTCGACAAATCCAAACCGTCATATTTTGGAAGCGACATTAGGTAAAGAGAAGCAAATTTCACATTTTGCATCACCAACTTGAATAACACATAATTTGTAAGTTTCTTAATTTTTCAAGTTTCTCAATTTTTCGTCTAAAATGTTAAAATTCGTCAAAATTCGACCCGCCATATTTTGGAAGCAATAATAGAAAGAAGCAAATTTCACATTCTGCATTATCGACCCAAATAACATATACTCTGCGAGTTTTTCAATTCTGCGTGTCTAAAATATCAAAATTCAATAAAATTCGATCCGCCATATTTTGGAAGCACTGATAGAAAGAAGAAAGTTGTTTTTAAATTTAGCATTATCGTGAACAAAATAATATAATTTAAGAATTTTATAGTTATGCGTCCAAAAGAGCAAAATTGGAAAAATTTGAACTATTATATCTCGTAAACGGCACCAAATAGAAACATACAGTTTTCATATTTAACATCCCCGTAACTAAAATAAATTGCATTATAAGTTTCATAATTCTACGACCACGAGGAACGAAGTTAGCAATATTTGACAATAGCACACCAAAATCCATATTACTGTCAAACAAAATATCAATATGTCTTATTGTTTACAATCTATGCACTGTTAGTTATTTGACCACTCACCTTAGTACCATTTTGTTGCCTAGGCCCCTAGGTAGTATTAAAAGACTTAAATTAGGTTGTTTTCACCTGCCAGTGACCATTGATTGTGGTTATAAGTGCTTAGTCAAGAGATGCATTACCGTGTGGGTTAGGTATAGAAACTGCCTTCAAATTTATGTTACGTTACATAGGTGTAGCCTCTGTAATTTGTGCTGTGTTGTAATTTCTGCTAGGTTAAATTATGTGTATTGGTCTAATTTTTGCTATGTTAAATAAGGCTTAGTACTCTTTTATGGAATTTCACTTAACCTTAGTAGCATCTTGTTAACTAGGGGCATAGGTAGTATTAAAAGACTTATATTCAATAGTTTTGAACCCTTGGTTGTGGTTGTAAGTGCTTAGTCAAGAGACGCATTACCGTGTGGGTTGGGCATAGAAACTGCCTTTAGAAGTCCTCGTAGCTAGCCTAGACGACATATAATATCTGCTAAGCTAGGGTACTTGGTAATGAGCCTCGACCATGTTATTTAGGGGGCTAGCATAGAGGTCATGGAATATCTGCTATGTTAAATAGGCGTGGGCAAAAATACCGTACTCTCTGTCCTGTGCTGGAAACTGCTAGATTAATCCCTGTGTATCTGGTCTAATTTCTGCTAGGGGCTGGACCATAGCCTCTGTAATTTGTGCTATGTTGGAATCTCTGCTAGGTTAAATAGCATATATTCCTGTCTATCTGGTCTAAAATGTGTAATCTCTAGCCTAGAGGACATCTAATCTCTGGTATGTTAAATAATACATAATTGTACATCAGCTATAGACCTACTAGACAAGCTATGTGATGAAAGTATAGACTGAATTCAAGTTGAAACGTCTTCAAGTTGTTAGCCTTCTTTTCGACATCATTAAAATATTAACAGTTCAATATGCCTCTTAACAATGAAGTTGTTTCGAATAATACTTTTGTCAATTTTAAAAGCAGTGAAAGGAACTTGAGTCAGATCAGTATTGTTTGTAGGAGATTCAAAAATGTATTGAAGTTCACCAGAGATGACGTAAATAGTTCTCATAATTAATGTATGCAATTCAAGTATAAACACGTAATTTTCAGAACATTTTTCTTATTTAGAATAATTTTTACAATCAAATTTAATGCACTCTTGTAAGAAAATACGAAAAATGTGTGCAAGGTTTTGCAGCTTGTTTTAACTTTGCTCTTATAGAAATGCAACAAAGAGTATTCAGTCCTATCCGAGAAAATAAATAAGTTCAGTGCTTCCATGAACATGGACAGAACACACGATTTCATGTTGCAAGATAAAGAATGAGGGACCTGAGCCAAATATGCCAAACATACAATGTTCGATTTGTTATTAATTACGAAAGGGAAATCCAATGCTTATAAGTTTTCACCTACTGCCTGGCTCAGGAGAAATGTAAGTATTTTATTGCTAGTTACAGTGGTATTCGAAACCAACAACCGGTGATGAAATACTCAGGCAGCAGGGGAAAATCCCCAGCATCCCGCCCCCTACCCAAATCGAACACTGCCAAAAGTCTTAAATAATTTCAAGTTCAAATGAATCATGAGTAGTCTAGGAGCAAATGTCTAGTTCCCTATGTCCCGTGGGCTATTTCGTGAAGCAAACATATTGATGGTGTCATTTGCGTCGGTTTATCATACAAGTCACTAATTTAGAAGGTGGACATCTGGCAACCCTGGGCAACGCTGTAGAGCCACTAATCCAATATGGCCGCCATGACCCTGACCAAAATTACGTTTTTTTTAGAATAAGTTCTTTGCGATCGAAATTATAAAAGAAACATTTATTACAAAAATTATTGGAAATAAAATTACCTTTCCGGCGGTGCATTAAATATCGTTGTATCTCAATTAGGTGCAAAAATATGTATAATCTAATATGTTCATTAGCAGCGGTGCCAATGTATGTGGAAAACTAACCTGTCGCCGAGACATTTGTAAATCACTTGTGACATTGTGAAATTGATGTTTGGAGGGAAGACAAGGCTCAATATGCTCAGTACAGCACTGGAAATCGAGGCTACAGCTTCTTCAATAATTTTGTTACAAAAATATATCATTTTTCGGTAATACTTGTACTTCATGTTCTTGCTTCTAAAATAACAGCATGCTTTTTCATTTGAATGGGGAAAGTATAGCTTGTTTTAGTAAATTCTTAAAATTAAAAATAAAATGTGGTATGGTGTGTGGAATCATCTGAGCATTTATATGAATTTATTCATCTGAGTTTGTGGAAATGTGTATTTTCTGAGCACTGTTTGTGTGAATTTTACATATATGCGTCTGGCAGCACTGTTCGTTCATTAGTCTCACTTGGTTAGAGAATGAGGACAGATCAATGATTGAGTGCTCCTAAAGTGTGTGTTGTTTCTGTAGAAAATATTAATGACCGACTTTTCTGACTTATAGGAAGTTTTGTAAATGTTTCAAGCTTATTTTAGTGAAAATCTCATGAAATTTGATGAATATATGACGGAGACATGATTGAAAATATGTTTGAACTTTATATGGTAAACAAATAAGTTTGCTGGACAACATTTTTATTATTAACTTTTTAGAATCATCTTTCAATTATAATTCAGTGTGCATTTAATATATAATTGTGCACTCAAGTTGTCCGAGTATCGTAACTTTCGAACTATATACATATATCAAGCGATCTGGTGGTGGAAAGTGTTAAATTATGTAAAAAGCTGTGTAATTTTCAGAATTTAAAGGTAAACATTGGTCGCCACTTGCAAGGGTTCATAGACTATGTAAAGGAGTACATTCATGCTTTGACATGCTCCAGAGTGACATCATAACGAGGATAATGGAAACTTTCCAGTTGTGTTACTTCAGTTTGACGGGAATTTCATTTAAGAGTACTCCAATTCAAGTTCACGGTAATGATAATAATGTGGTGTAAGTTGTTAGTTTAAGGAGTACAGATGAAGGGTACAAGACTAGTTTTGGTAATTTGTCTGTTTTGATAGATGGGGCTGTGGAGTTAATATATACGTTTTAGTGAATTGACACTGTGAGTTACTTTTTCTGGTAGAATTCAGAGACCGAGAGAGGAAGAAACAGGGTTCTATTTTTGGTCAACTTATTTGTGGACAAATGGTGGTAGTGGAGTAACACCTACTGTGTATTGAATAGAAGTTGTATGCGTTTCTCTTGGTGGAGTTATAAGGCTTGACAAAAACCTTTTTTTATTACATAATTCCGTTTGATACATGGTGGTTACGGTGCGAACACAAATTCATTTAGTGAATAAATGTGGTGCGTGATTCCTCTGATGGAGTTCTCAAATCGTCATAAACCTGAACAAGGGACTATAATTGGTATATTAATGGAGTTTGAAGGGATTGAGAAATCGAATTGATGGACTCTTTGGTGAATTGTGAATATTCTAGTATGGATCCTTTATTAGAGGTTGAAGTGGAGATAAAAAAAAAACTAATGCTGTCTGCATCATCTGTCAACAAGAGACACCAGAACGCTGTGTTTCGCAAGCAGCAGACAGCACTTACGTTAAGTTAAAGGAGTGTATTAAGAAACGTGCCCAATGGGATGAACAATGTAAAATTATTCAAGCCAATGTAGGTGATTTGTCCATGGATTCTCTAAAAGTCCAACGTGCCATCTGGCACTCATCGTGTTACAAGTCAATCACACATCAGAAAACTTGCGAAATCCTACAGAAGAAATATGCTGCGAAGAAAGAACAGGAAACCCACACCCCGGAAGAAAACAGGAGACATGTTTTACCATTCACAAGAGCAAAGGCAGGAACGTATGACAAGATGATGTGTTTTTTCTGCGACCACCCTGGTTCAAGGAGAGAACTGCTGAGGAAAGTTGCCACTGATAGAGCGGGAATAAATTTATATAATGCAGGGGAGATCCTGGGAGATGATAAATTGATTGTGAGATTAAACGCAAGCATACACCCAAGTGATGCCCATGCTATTGACGTGATGGACCATCAAAATGTTGGAACACACACGTCGTCAATATGCTTGGTAGACACAGCAACTTTCCACGATCTTTCTACCAGCGAGTTTGAACGTGTAACCCAAATTGCAGTGGAAGTAGAATTCATAGATGATGTACGTGAAGCTTTATATGGAGGGAAAGTTTTCAACATGGCCTCAGTAGAAACTGTGTATAAGTCTATTGGCAAATAAATGGACTGCACGAGTCATTGCACGTATCATGAAAACATCTGAAGTCGCTTTTGGAGACAGAACTGGGTGAAATGGAATAGAATTTACTCCAGCCAAATCGCGCAGTGAATCACATATAGTAAGTATCCTTAAAGATTGTAAAAGATACTCTTCTTGCAAGCACCGAAATTAGTACTGAAGCTTTCAGCAATGACGTACGGACAGTCTATTCAGCAGCAAAAATTCTACGTTCAGTAATCCTGAAGAGTAAACAATGGAAATTTGAAGGCACCATTCAAATTGAGTCTGATGACATTGTATCTCAATCTGTGAACAGTTTTTTTCAAATGGTGCATCCGAGGACGGACAACCGTGTCAGATAACGAAAGCTCCAGGACAGAAGATATAGAAATGAGAAGCCAATTCCTGTTACAAACTCTTTTGTTTTCCTGCCTCACCGAAAGGCAAGTTCATAATCAATCAGCTTCCACTCTGTATCATCGAAGAGAAGTTCCGTTGCATATGGCTACTGGTTTGTCTGAACATCGCCAGATTTGCTACAAATTCCGTGTTGTCCATTTCACTTGGTCCATTTCTGACAGTCATATTCCTTGACGTGGACATCACTTTAGAAAACAACACTCTCACCACTTCCGTTCACATAAAATCCACCAACCATATGCAGTATTTACACTATCAGGTTCCCATCCTTACCACACCAAGAAAGCGATTCCTTTCTCCCTTGCCCTCAGAGGACAACGCCTGAATTCCACCACCTCTGCTGCTGAAACTTACAACCAACGCCTCCAGGAGGCTTTAGTCAACCGGGGCTATCCTTCTAACCTCGTGACCAAACAGATCCGCCGTACATATTCACACATTCAACCCACCGGCTCTAATCACCCAGTTCCATCCTAAACTAACCAAGGTCAAACAAATCCTACACTCTAATTTCCACATTCTCCAATCTGACCCAAACACAAGATCAATATTCCCCACCAAACCTAGATTAGTTTTTCAACATCCACCTAATCTTAGAAACATCTTGGTCCGTACGAATCCCTCCTTGCCACCACACCAAACCGGCGCACAGACATGCCAGAGACCCAGATGTAAGGTCTGCTTCATTTTCATCACTTGTACAATCACTATTAATACTGCTAATGATCGGTACACCCTCAATCCCAAGGGTGTACATGCCACACTCCTAATGTTACATACATCCTAACTTGCAAGTTCTGTGATGCCTTTTATGTGGGGGAAACCACTTGTGCTCTTAACATTCTTATTAACAACCATCGTCACTTCCCTACCATCAACAAACCGGGTGCCCCAGTTTCCTTGCACACCGATTCCTCTCTAACTCTTCAATAACTCTAAGCTTCCCTTTTCATCTGCATTTGGATGGATGGATGGATGGATGGATGGATGAATGAATGAATGGATGGGTGGATGAATGAATGAATGAAATAAAGCTAAAGTCGAATATAATGAGCAAATCATTAGTAATTCATCAAACGAAAATAGTACAATCTGGAATTTAGTAAGAAAACAATCATCCTTGAGTAAACCTATAGGTAAGATAGAAATTTCTGCTACTAAGTTTAATAACTGTTTTGCATATGTTGTAAAGAGTAATTCATCTCAAACGGACATACAACTAAATACATTTGTCTCTGAATATTTTCATAAATGTCATAATGAGAAACATCATCTAGAGTTCTACCCGACTTCACCTTCCTGTTGTACTCACCGCTAAAAAGCTAAAGTCTAGTCATGCTGAAGACTGCTCTGGTCTTTCTTCAAATCTCTTGAAACAGATTATTGATATAATCTGTATTCCATTGTGTTCACTAATTAATGTTTCAATACAATTGGATATATTTCCTTAAAAATTATAAAATAATAATAATGTCCCATTTTTTAAAAAAGGTAACAAGTTAAATCCGAGTAATTACCGTCCTATAGCTTCGAAACCTACCATTTCAAAGTTCTGGAACTATAATAACTTATCAATCAAACTATTATATAAATAAAAATAATATTGTTAACGATTCACAGTTTGGATTCAGACAAGGTTTGGGCACCATCGATGCAGTTGCAAAGATCGTTAACGAAATTTACTGCAATTTTAAATAAAGAAAATCACATCGGCACTGTTGTTGGACCTTAGTAAGACATTTGATTCCGTTTCTTATAATATTTTATTAGAAAAATTACAGTATTATGATATTTTGGCAAGAGAATTGGATCTAATTTCAACATATTTGCAGAATATCGAGCAGGCGGTGAAGGTTAACGTTATTTCATCCTTCCTATGCATGGGCAGAGGAGTTCCACAGGGTTCAATCCTTGGACCGCTAATGTTCGTGCTGTAATTATGTGAACGATTTGCTCTTCGTTATTAAAAAACCCCCTATACTTTATGCTGATGACATCACTATACTAACAGTAAATTGGGTGTCCGGAGGATTTGAAGATGGATATAGATAGAGCTTTAACAGCTGCAACTTTATGGTTAAAACAAAATGAATTATCCATCAACTCTAATAAGACTGATAATATTATATTTTCTTTAAATAATAAAATTAATACTGTAAACAACTCTAACTCTGTCAAGTTTTGGGGGATAATACTGGATTCATCCATATCATGGAATGACCATGTAGACTATGTAATAAAAAAATTGGCTGAGTGTATTTATTCTGCGTAGAATGAGAGGTAATATCTCATCTTGTTATTTAAAAGTATTATATCATGTCTTTTTCCACTCTAACGCTACTTATGGTATTCTCTTCTGGGGTTCTTCCCAAAATGGAAAGAAATATCCATTTGGCAAAAAGAGTTATTTCTGATTTGTTCCTTGAAACTTCTTGTCGTAGTGTCTTTAGAAAATTGAATATTTTAACAATCTCTTCTGCATTTATTTTTATTCTATTTTATACATAAAAGACATAAACCAGATTATTCAACTGGTTCCATGTATCATTTTCATGACACGAGAAATAGACTTCATTTGGTTCCTCAGATGACTAGACTGTCAAAAATACAAAATGCCTATAACATTCAAGGGTTAAAACTTTATAACATCTTACCTATTGAACTTAAGGAACTCCATGTTCATAAATTTAAAACAGATATTAAAAAGTATTTTGATATATTGTGAGGGTTGTTTGGAATGGAATTTATAGTTTCTTGTCTACTTCAGAACTTAGTAAATTTTACTCTTTAATTCCTTAATATAATATTTACTGTTATCTTCGTATTATTTGTTTTGCTCTGACACTCTTTTGCACAATTTATTCGCTCTGATGTTCGATTTCTTTGAAATTTTGTAAACTTCCTTGCGTCCGATGACATTACAATATTGCAGTCATTAGATATACGACAAAATAATCCAGTTAACTGTAATTAATTAATTAAAATAATTCGAAGTTATCCTTAAATGCACGCGACGCTGCAACTATTTTGTGAAATTTGGGTTGCCTATCTCGCAGGAGTTTGATATTCATCTATTATCCAAAAAAAAATAATTAAAAAAGGATTTTTAAAAATGCACGAGTTTTTAATATGGACTGAAAAGTAAAATAATAATAATAATAATAAATTTAATTAATCGGAAAATAAAAGTGTGGGTGCTTTTGCTTATCTTATCATAATATCTAAGCGCACCCACGCTTTTATTATCCAATTCATCAGATTATTTCCATTTATTATTATTATTAAAATTGAGTAACCCAGTGTGTTATATGCTTAACCTGACATTTTGCATTATATTAACCTGCTTTATGCTTTATTTCTTGTTGGTGGTTAATTCTAATTGTCTTTGGTCATGTCTTTATTGTTACTGTGCTCTATTTGTCATGATTTTGTATTGACTGTATTTTTTGCATGTATTGCTACACGGTATACTAATAAATTAAATGAAACAACTTCAAAGGTAGTTTTTCGACGTACATCCAAACTGTAACAGTTACTATTTCGCTTAAATAAAATAGCCTTTCTTTTCTTATAATGATTCTTTTGTAAAAATTACAATTTTGTACACTTCTTTCAACCAACTGATTGGAGCAAGCTTGTTGCCCCACAATTGCTACTTCCGATCTGATGAAAAGGTGGTGAGCTCTTTCCACCCTTCCTTCCAGAAGAACAATTGAGCAGCAAAAAGCAATGAATCACTGAATGTTTCAATTTCATATAACTAGTCAAAATAAATCGATTCTTTTTAAGTTGTAGGAAATTCAACGTATACATTGAAGATTACACAATACATTTTTGAAAGTTTTTCGGGAAATTATGTACCAAGAGTATATTTTGAAAACGTGTTATAGTCAATACAAAACTTTTGACACCTAGCGCATTTGCATTGGACATTATCCCTTAGTGGACAACTCAGTGTCGCTTAATGCAATTTTCTAGTTTTGCCAATAAGTATCCTTCTCTAGTTTTGCCAGAAAGGATCCAATTTTCAAAGCTTTTGTGACAATGAAGATAAAATACGATGGTTATTGTAACGTAATCACCAGTGGTGTACACTTACTCAATATACAAGTTTTGACAAAATGCAGTTGCGTTGGACAATTTTAGGAATATTTATCTATATACTAACAACAAAATATATCCATATATATTTTTAAGAATTTAACACTTTCTCGACAGA